>PYHW01010837.1:367392-412323 GCA_013186435.1 Turdus rufiventris | reverse complement strand
ATACTTTGAAAATTTACCTATTACTTGAAAGAAAGATATAAGGAGATGTTATGGGGCAAACAATTTTCAATAGAGATCATTATTTTGGGATCCCATGGATAAATTCATATCACCTTTGTTTCTCCTTTCTCCATTTCTATTTGACAATCACATTTGGCGTAAACACCAGCCCTTCACTGGTCACTGACAGGATCAATAATAAACAGTTTCTTTTTTTTTTGTACTCTTTCTTTTTTCCCTTCTTCATTACACAATCTATTTTCCTTTCATTTAAGGGAGGGAAAAGCTGAGTAAAGTATGAGAGCAATTTTCTACAGAAGACCTTGCTACTAGTGCTGTGTGACATTGAGTAACTCCTCATAACATCACATGACACAAATTTGCTCCTTTGGAAACAAGAAAACTTTCAGATTTATATTTCAAATAAACAGCATTGACAGAACGGAAAGGAAGTATTTGCAAAGTCTAATACTAAGCCTCTCAATTCAGTTTCTAAGTTTTTATTTAGTCAATAGAGAGATGCAGACTTTTTTATGTTGTGTGAATAACACTGTGAAACAACCTGCATTCTTGATTTAGGGATCTACAACAGATGTTTCAAGTTTAACACTGTAAATGCACAGTACAGGGCATCTGACAGCAGAAATTTCAGTATTTTTATATGATTTGTCTTTTCTACAGGATTCCTAATGATTGCTGAGTACTGCAGTATTCCTGGGGGTTCAGGAACAAAAATCACAAACCTATTCTTAATGCTTTTTATATCAATTCTGAGCTTTTTAAAAAATTTTACCTCCTGAAGGGAACAGCTTTTCTTAGGAAACCTGACAGCAGAATATGTCAGAAACAGGAATATATTGTCCTAATCTGGATTGGAGTCACATATTTTCAGATTCCGCTAGATACCTCTGTTACATGGATGCTAAGTAGTAGTAATGAGTTTGTGCCATTTAATTTTTAAAATATGCTGCCCTCTGTCATACTTAAGTTTTAAATAAAGACATTTGTGTTTTGCAGTGGCTGGCACCTCCCTGAAAAACTGTTGTCTGCTATCCACAGAGTCCAGGAATGCAAAGGAGTTTGCTGTAAACCTAGGTTTCAGAGGATTACTGACTAAACACTGCTTTTAAACAAAAGTGATGCTATGACCTAGACCCTCCCAAAAGGAAGTATAAGGAGATGTGGAACCCAAATGTGAGGGTGTTAAGAAATTCAACAGTGTCAACATATTATTAGCTTGTGATCTGTGACAATGTAATTGTCATTGATGACTCATTCCAAAGGGAGAGAAGTAGTCCCCAGGCAGAGTGAATAATGGCAAGCTTGGCCCTAGGCCTTTTAACCTCTGAACCAGCACTCCCATTTAACTTAAACTCAGTCAAAAACATCACCAACTCAGGAAATGAAAAATGTGAAGGATTTTATGAATTACAATTTTAATTTTTAAAGTGAACACGCACACACACACACAAATACACTTGTTCAGGAAGATATAGGGAATAGGAACAGTAGAAACCTCTGAAGTTTGAGTCTCCCTCTTCATTACTGTTTTGATATTTTGCTTTTCATTCAAACCAGAGGGGAATTCACCTAACTGAAAAGGATACAGGGAGTAACAGAGGAAATACAGTCCACATTTCCTATGGTTACATCTACATCAGCAATTATTTTGGCTCAGTTGAAGCTTTCTGTACAGTGGAAACATGTGGTGTTGAGCTATCAGCATTCACATTGTATTAGTTTCAGGAAATTTTCTTCAGAGTGGCTCCAGTTTGTTTCCATGAACTGAAGAACATGATAAGTGAGTGTGTCTCCCAGTTTAATTTCATCATTCATGTTCTATAAGATTACTCAAGTATGAGATCCAAGCCTCATTCTCAACAAAACATCACTGTTCCAGTTCAGCAATTAATCTGTAACTCAAATCAAAACACTGATGCTTATTTATAACCCTTAAAGAATATCTCTCCTTACAGGCCTTAGGAGCAGTGAGAAATGATATGTCTCTTTAGGTTCAAAGTTTTCCCATTTCATTTTGACCTTCAAAATTATAATTGTTTTTGTGTTCTGTTTTGTCTTTCTCATAGGAAACATAAAACCCTTGAAACCAGAATATTTCAAGATTCAGCCACAAGCTTTTATTTGTACTTTCAGGATTTTTTTTCCTTTTTGGTTTTTTTAGTTTTTTGTGGGGGTTTTTTGGGTGGGAGGAGGTTTGGTTTTTCTTTTTTTTTTTTTGCTTTTCATGTCAAGGCAAATATTTTTTCTTTGTTTCCCAATCAATTGTTTCCTGTTTCAGTATACCTCTCAGTGTGGAGAGAACTATTTCCTATGCATCTGTGATTAGTAGTTCGCTTGTCATTATACCGTGGCACATTGGTATTACAGCACTGTGCTTCTTAAGCTCCTCTCCCCAGGCTAGTATATAATTTACTTACAGAGGAGACAGCAGCCTAAGGTTCAGTTGCCTGAACACAGGTGACTCTTTTAGCTACCTGGGTGCCAGCTGCTGCCTCTGAATGATGTGGCCTCCCATGTGTAGGAGGTATCTTACCATCTTCAGCCATGTAATGTGTTGAACACCCTAAGGCACCTATACTGGCATTAGATCACAAATAATGATGTCCATATAGGCAGCTAAAAGCTGTCTTAGCACTAAAGAGAAGTGGTGTGTAAATCACAAACTCCTTAAAACAGACCCACAGATTTTCAAGTCCTGCTCAAGCTTCTTGGCATGTTATTGGCTGACATTTGGCCAATTTATCTCTTGAGAAAATTATGTTGTGGGAGTGGTAGGAGTTGTGAGAGAATCTGATGAGATGCAATAGATGTTTGTTATGCGCTGAATGCTGATTCACATTGTCTTTCCTTTATGGAAATTAGCCAGAGAGATTTTGCTGTTATCTTTTATGGACAACCATTTGGAAAAAAAAATGCAATAAAAAAAAAAAAAACAAAAAAACAAAACCAACAACAACAACAAAAAAAAAAGCCCCCTATAAACCCAAAGAAAAATAAACAAAAGAAAAAGAAGAAAAAAAAAGAAAAAGAAAAAAATGCATGGTTTTGTCTATGTAAAAATGTTTCCTGTAACTACAGGATAAGTTTCAGATTTCACAACAGACATTCAAGAGAATGAAATTAAATTAGAATTGGTTCCTTACATATCCCTTTGACATACCTTCCATTTCCAAAAAGTTTTAAAGACAGAGACTTGGATTAACACTTGAAATATTTACCAAGTTAGCTTTATTGCCTTAAATACAGTAATTAACTTAATGTCTGATTTTTGTGGGGGTTTTTGTTTTGTATTTTTTCCCCCAGCAAATTTTTAGTGTGAGTCCTCCAGGGGCTACGGTCCTTCTGGAGAAGTATCTGCTCTGGTGTGTGTTACACATGGGTCACAGGCTCTTTCTCGATCTTACCTGTGCTGTCACAGAGCACCACCCTCTGTTTTAGTTATTTTGTTCCTTTTTTATTCTTAGGATTTTGCCATTTCTTAACTTTCTGCCACCAGCTTTACTGACAGACTCAGCTACGGCCAGTGCTGGGTCTGTCTTGGAGCTGGTTGGAACTGTCTGAAACTGGCTGCATCTATCACAAGGCAGCTGCTGACCTTGTTTCATAAAGGGTACTCCTGCAGCGCACTTCCCACTGCCTAAACCTTGCCATTTATTCCAAATACAGGAATACTGCTAACTTAAAATGGCTTTTGAGACCAAATATCCCACACCGAAATGGAAAATATTTCATTAGGAAGCTGCTCACTCTAAGATCTTAAATACTGATGAAACAAGCTAGCAAGTTAATACAGAATGAAGACAGTCTTAAAGGGGGGATGTGTTAAATGGAGGCAAACATCAGTACAGGACTTACAAAGGTTAAAGTTAATGTTTCCTTTGAAGAACAGCAGTGCCTGACAAGTGGAATTCAGTCAATGTCAAATGGGTTCACTATAGCAGCATGGTGGATCAAAGCACTGAGAGCTTACCCGCTCACACCGAACAAATCACAAGTGAACAGTCTGGCATACAGGTGCACTGATGCTGGAGGGACGGAAACACTTAACCCTTCTGGTTACTGGGTCATGAACTACTCTTGCAAAGTTGCCAAGAAAGAACATTTTTAATCAACTTTTAAGACATCATTTATTTTTTCTCCTGAAATCACAGGCAGTCTGGCTTGATGCGTCAATGCTTCTCTGCAATTAAAAAGATTGCTTGCAGTCTTTCAATGTTTCACCGCTTTGCAAACCAGACTGAATCATTCTCAAAGCAGTGGCTTGCCCTTATCAAAGTTATTTGAGGAAAACTCATGAACTTCCATTGTATCAGAACCATGCAATTTGCTTTCTGACAGCTAGAATGCATCTTTCGGTCTTGAAATTTATTTGTAACTTTTTTTTCAGGCCTGCTGCCAATCTCCTATACATGTGTTTCAGTTTTGAAACATTCTTTAGGGTATCTAAAATATATTTTTCCCTTCAAAAAAGGAGTGCAGAAATCCAGGTGGGCTACTTTGTTTGGTTTTGTCTATCAATTCTGCTTTGAAGTTTGACCTATATCGTTTTCTCCTCTGTAGTTACCAGCTAGGTTTCTCAGGAGTTATGTACCCAAAAAGAGAAACTTGAACTGCTCAGATTTTAGCTTGTCTTTATATAAAATAATAGTCACTCAAAGAAAACTCTGTTCTTCATTTGAACACAGAACCCTTTGTGAGGATCCTCCCTTTCTCTTACAACATGGCAGGTGCAACTAAGCATCAAAGGGGACATTGCTTCTTGCTAGAAGCAATCAAAAATTGGCAATCTTAGCAAGAAGAGCTCAGGGTTAAACAAGAAATCCTACTGATTGGAAAAACAATATTTAAGTCTTGTCCTTCTCCAAATTCCCTGGAAAAGCATACACACATTTGAAAAGTGGTGTAGAAGCTGAAATATTTAATTTGGGGCATAGAGAGCTACCTGTATTTCTTGACTCAGCTCCAAAAAATTAGCACCCTAATTTCATTCTTGGCTGAATGAGCGAGATTAATCCAACTGAACATGGGACTGGAATACAACTTTTTAACTCTTGAAGTTTATGTTGCAATTGTCTCAACACCAGTTACTTACAGTCAGTATATTTTTAACAGAGGCAGTAAATGGTAGCAGTCAAAATGACTTAATAGGCACTTTTAAGGTGAAATTAATTTAATCCTAAATTCAGCATCCCCAGATCAGTGAGATTACCCAGGTCTTAAAAAAATTTGAGCCCATTTGTAATAAAAAGGTTTTTCCAAGTTTTTCAGTTTTGTTTTCTATGCTTAGGTGGGATTAATTGCACTTGATGTGCATCTGAACAAATTAGAGGTTGATAGCTATTAACCTAAGTTAAGGTTAATATTAGGCTAAAATGAACATCTTCAGTCAGAAAATGAAAATAAAATTCTTATAGGATCATGGGTCGTTTGAATGCAATAAGGAAACACTTTCCTTCTTCCCTGGTGTTTTATTGATATTATCCCTTCTCCTGTATCCTGGAGACCTGGTCTCTGAAAATCAGATAGTAAGAACACACCTGAGTTGTTGGTTTAGTCATTACTGCAGTTGTCTCTTTGGTCAGTCTTTACCTTTTCAAAGTTACAGTTAGCTTTAAAAATATAAAAAAAAAAAACCAAATAAAAAAATTTTTAAAAAATCAAAAACCAAAACCAAACCAAAAAAAACCCACCAAACACCCACCAAAGAGTAATCTTGATTTAACCAATAAAAGGTAGTCTAGTTCCCAAGAACTTGCCCCCTCCACAAAAATTAAAAACAAACCAAACAAAAAAGAATAACCCCTCTCATTTCTCCATTTCTCTGTAACTCTGTGCAGTTCTGTGCAGGTACTTCAGAGAGGTGCCCAGATGTTTTTATTTCCCAAAAACAAGATAGCAGAGCT
Organism: Turdus rufiventris; assembly: GCA_013186435.1. NCBI lineage: Eukaryota > Metazoa > Chordata > Aves > Passeriformes > Turdidae > Turdus > Turdus rufiventris. The sequence continues at coordinate 406,399 of PYHW01010837.1, read as the reverse complement.
TCTCCATAATGCTTTTCCTGTAAGGCAATCCCTTCAGGCAACCCAATGGGAATCCACTTCCCATAATTACCTCCAAGGTGCTTCCCTATCTATGTCATACATGTGGGGTGGACTCCCTGCTGCTCTTTTTAGCAGTCTCTGAGGTCGTTCTTTTCCATATCACTCTGCACCATATATACTTGTTATTCCTCCCTGTACTTTTGTATCTGTGTGTTACTGAAAACAAAAAATTATGTGTAATAAGAGGTTCGCAAACAGCATGTATATAGTTTTCTACTTTGTTTGTTTTCAGTAAAGGAAAAAAAAAAAATCACTTCTAAATTAAATGTCTGTATGAATGCTGTTCATGATTTTAAAAGAAAAAAAAGACAATATTGTTTGGAAAGATAATGAGAGGGGGAAAGGCTAATGCATGTAGAAAAAAAATTTAATATGTGGTAATTTGTTTCATCCCTCAAAAAAAAAAAAATTCTAAGGCCAGATCAGAATTTGATTCTACTGATTTTAGTTAGCTTCATAGAGGAGCATGTAAACCTTAGTAACATTGGAAATGTTTTATTACAGGATAGTTAGAGCTAACTCATAAAATAATGATTAGTATTATCTTACACATACAATGGATAACAAATGCATATAAGCTTAGAATTCATGTATACCTAAAAATACAATTTAATTTTACCATCAGGTTATATTTAGGGGTTTTAATTTTTTTTTTTGTTGTTGCAAAGTATCATACAAATATTTAACCAGAAGGAAGTATGCAGGTATTTTAAGACATTTTTCTGAAACCATGTCATGAAAGTAGACTTGCATGACATAGACAAGACTATTGCAAGACTACAAAACCAACAAATGTACACAGGTATTCTTATAATAACTCATCAATGCTTGTAAGACATCCAGTGAATAATGGAAATATCCACTACTTCTGGCGATGAAAAATGATGACAGAATAAAACTCATGATAAGATAAACATAATATTTAGAAAGCTCACTAAAAATATACATGTGAAAAGGACATTTTTTTTTTTGCTTTAGTTAATATGTCTTGTGCCCAATCCAATTTATACTGATTGGAGAAAGGTAGCAGTGTCAAAAGGTAAACTATAGCTACTATGAGCAGATATGTATATTTTTATGCTTTATACGTGATTTGTTTACTGTCTTATATGGGATGGGCTGTACTCCAATAAATTTGAGCCATTATTCACTGAGTTCAAGTTATGCTCCTGGGGGTAATTCTTCTCAGATTTTGCAGTTTTATCACTTATTGTGCCCACTAAGTCAATTCTGGCAATATATTGCTAATGTATTACAGTTAATCAACTAGCCAATGTTGCTTAAATGAGACTCATACCATTAATTTCGAGATTATTATAGTGGTTTATGTTGGCCATAGATATCAAGCCTGATATGAGCAATGCCCAAATCACTAGTCTTTTCATGTATTTTCCCTAGGCAGACCTCCTATCATTAAAGGTGCATGGGACTATGATGCTTGTCTATAAATTATAATCCTTTATAGAACTGTTTGTGCTTTCCCTTAAACCTATCATTCAACACATGAATATATTGAATGACTGACTGCGGTAGGACTAAGAATCTGTCATTAACATATTTGTAGGAAATATAATTATTAAAATATTTAAGGAATATGATTTAAAAGAAAATTTATATTTATAAAAGCTTTTATATTAAAAAAGGAGCAAATAATAGTAGAAATTAAGAAGAAAAAACACCAGTAAAATTGAAAAGAGGGAATGAAGATATGTGAGTGACACGTGTGTAAAAAAGGGGCTTTGTCATTATTTGGAAATAGAGATCCATTCTTTTGGTTTCACCTCAAAGTTTTGGTTTTTTTCCACACAAGTAAAAGACAGTTTTTAGACTTGGAAACTTGCCATTTCATATATATTAAAAAAAAAAAAATAGATAAAAAGAAAAAGCTTCTTTGCTGTGAAGTAGAAAAAATTCACAATAAATCAAATTCACAAGTACTTGCTAAGCAAAAACTGGTAGTTTTTCACAGCAAAAAGAGCTGAATTGATTTTGTAGTATCAAAACAAGCTATCTACACTTACATACCTCAGCAAAGAAATAAACCAAAATTACATTTCTGCTGCTACAAGCTTGTAGTCTATATTTTTCATGTATGTTCCCTGGCTTAAGTTATAAGAGAGTAGTTGTTGAAGGAGAACTTCTGTATATAAGCATTCACAGAGGCAGGAATGATAAGTAGCTAATTTGCTTTTTATAAATTTACATGTAGGGGTCCTACTTTTACAGATTTTTCTGCTTTATTCAGTTTATTAACCAAAATTGACTGTGATGGATGAAACAACTTTTATAATCCATGTAGCTCCATATTTTGCTAAGATTAGTACTTTTTCTGTGAATCATCTACACACCAGCAATCTGACCATGAACAGCTGAAATCAGCAGGAAATGTGCTGTTGAATTCTGTGAAAATAAAATGCAACAGGACACTGAAGCTGCCTTCCTGTTGTTGAATTTTTTTCCACAACTCCTTTTCTAGTCACTGCTCTGTAATATGATACAGTAGAGTGTCACATAGGAAGAACCATATCGATGCAGAATAACTGATGGACAGGTGTATTAGCCTGGAATTGTGCCATACCTCTTATCAGTAGCAATTCTGGAACCTCTGCCACATTGCTGCTCTGCAGAGCAGCAGGCAGACATGCAATCTGTGAGACAATACTCTCCACCTACCAAACTTTTTCCTAGTGTTCAGAGACCTATTGAATAGTCATGCTTTGTTTTATTGGTCCCTAAACACATTATCACACTGTTTTGTTAATTCTTAGCAGTCATTGATGTTGCTCATCTCCAACACTATTGCATTAACTACTTATGTGATTTTCATTTGTGGCTTAAATACTTTACCAGATAATGACTTGAACTGATGAACGAGGCTTCAAGTACTAGTTTATCCCTTAAAACAATTCCTGTAATATGTGTTTTGAAAACTATACTTTTTCTTATGAAAAATAAAATATGTAAGCCAAAAACCATAGTTCCTTTCCCATTTTTTTATTTGCTTAATTTTCAAATTTTTGTTTTATGTAAATCTGTGAGAAATAAGTTTTTAAACTTATAAGGCTTAGTACCAGACATAAATCCACCTTTTTTTTTTTTTCTTTTTAAAGCAGGGGGATGAAGACTAAATCCAGCAAGGTTTTTGGGGAGTTCAGACTCATCCTTCCTCTTTCAGATGGATGAGGCAGCAACATTAGCTTCTCTGACTGGTTTTATTCTGCCTTCTGAAGACTGCTACACTCTGGAATGATGAAAATGTAAGCTGCATGTAACTGAACTCCTACACTATCCCTAGTTTAGAAACCTGTAAATCATGTTTATATGTCAATGTATTCAAATGACAGTAAACTTCCTCTATGCATTCTAGAAACAAGTAGGAACTGCCTTTGGTTTTGTAAGGAGATGTGGATCTTTCCTTCTTAACTAACCTTTTATCTGAATTGCCTAAAGTTAGTTAGCTTCCCAATGTTAAATATGAGGAAAACAACATTTAGCATTTTAATTTAATTTGGAAGGCCAGCAGAAATGTCATAAACTTCACTGAAAGGAAATGGCAAGTCCTGCACCTAGGGAGGTTTAACCCCAAAGTTTGGGTACATGCTGGTAGAAAGGAGATGAAGCAAAGGCTCTTTTCATTGATGGCCAGTGACAGAACCAGTGGCATAAACCATAAAACAGAATGTTCCTCTTGAACCTCAGGAAACATGAAAGCTACTGATCACTGGCACTAATTGCCCAGGGAGGTTGTGGAGTCTCCATCTCTACAAATATCCAGAAACTCTCTGGATACAGTCCTGGACAGCCTGCTGTAGGTGGCTCTGTTGAAGCGGGAGGGCTGGACCAGATGACCTTGAGAAGTCCCTTCCAATACAAACATTCTGTGGTTCTGTGCATATCAAAATATCAATTAGTTCTAAATTCCTACTAAGCTGGCTATCTAGGCCTGCAGACACCTAAAGCTCTTTTCTGTTCACACTTGTACAGCACCTTCAGTCTCAACAATCCTACTTAGAGCCTTGCATAGTTTCAAATCCAGATTTTCTCTGAATTGGAATGGGCTAGGGTCAATGGAACTGAGACATATGTACCATGCAGTTCGGTGGTTAGAGAATTATAGAATTACTTAGGCTAGAAAACTTCAAAATCATAGAGTGCAAGTGTTAACCTGTCACTGCCAAGTCTACTAAAACACTAAACCATGCTCTTAAGTTTAAATACTTACAGGATGGTGACTCAAGCTGTCCCCAGGCAGCCTGTTCCAAGGCTTGACAACCCTTTTGGTGAAGAAATTTATCCTAATATCCTGCCTCTCCACAATTCCCCTTCAGGTAGTTTGAGACAGTGACAATATTCTCAGGCTAAACAGCCCCAGCTCCCTCAGATGCTCCTCACAAGACTTGTGCTCTTAGGACCTTCACCATCTTTGTTGCCCTTCTCTGTACATGCTCCAGCACCTCGATGTCCCTTCAGTGAAGGGCCCAGAACTAAACGCAGCACTCAAGGAGTGGCCTCATCAGTGCTGAGTACAGGGTGACAGTCATTGCCCTGGCCCTGCTGGCCACACTGTTGTTGACACAGGCCAGGATGCCATTGACCTTCTTGGACATCTAGCCACACACTGGCTCATATTCAGCTAGGTGTCAATCAATCCCCCCAGGTCCTTTTCTCCAGACCCTCTTTCCAGACACTCTTCCCCCTGCCCATAACTTTACAGGGGGTTGCTGTGACCCAGCACTGAGCCGTGCTGAGCTTCACCCAGCTGCCCTCAGCCCATTGATCCAGACTGTCCAGATCGCACTGCAGAGCCTTCCTGCCCTCCAGCAGGTCAACACCCCCACCCAACTTAATGTCACCTGCAAACTAACTGAGGGTACATTTGATCCCTTTGTTCAAATAATTGCTAAAGATGTTAAATAGAACTCCCACTAAGCTATTAAACAGAATGTATAACTCGAAGGCCGCAGCACTACTCTCACATACAGTAGTTTCATGAATATAAGCCGCACGGACTATAAGCCGCATCTCTGGGTATTGGCAAACATTTTGGTTTTTGTCCTTAAATAAGCCGCACCCAAATATAAGCCGCTCTGTTGTTCATAGCGAGGACCCGCGTGAAACAAAGTTGCCAAATAGTAACAGAATCGCGGCATGGCGGGGGGTTTACTGGCTTGGCTAAGGCTGTGCAGGCTCACCCCGCTCAGGGCTGCCGACGGGGCCAGGACGGAGCCCACCCCCGCTCCCACAGCGGCGGGCAGGGACAGAGCACCCCCGTTCCCATGGTGGCGGCAGCGGGGACGGAGCCACCCCTGCTCCCATGGAGGCGGCGGCGGGCTGGGAGGGAGCCACCCCTGCTCCCATGGAGGCAGGCGGGCGGGGACAGAGCCATCCCTGCTCCTGTGGCAGCAGCGGGGGGCAGGAATGGAGCCACCCCTGCTCCCATGGCGGCGGCGGGGGACAGGAATGGAACCACCCCCACTCCCGTGGCGGCGGCGGGCGGGGACGCAGCCTGCCTGCTCCTGCCGTGGCAGGCGGGGGCAGGAGTCCTCCGCTTACCCCACGGGCCGAGGGGATGGCAGCACGGGGCTCCCTCGTCTCTCTTTCTCTCCCCCTCCCCCCGTGCTGCCTGCAGGGAGCCAGCTCCACCCATGGCACAACAGAGTAACAATTTGTAACAATCGCGAAATGTCGGCTTTTGCTGTCAGGTTGCTCGACTCGGCACCTCGGTTTCCACTTCAGGGGTTGGAAATATCAGAAAATTATTCACATATTAGCCGCCCCTGAATGTAAGCCGCATTTCCGGTGTGGGAGCAAAATTTTAGTTAAAATGGTGCGGCTTATATTCGTGAAACTACTGTATTTTCTTTTTTTATGTTTAAGTTTTACCTTAAGTCCCCAGTTTTCCTGAAATTGCGCTTGGAGGCACTGTCCACACTCCTATGTTCAAAATCTATGTCCATGTCCATGTATGAAACCCACCCTGAATCTACTGTAAGGAAAGCACAATGTTCAGTATCTTTGCTTGATTTAGATGACAATTTTTTCTTAAACAATTAATTTTAGAATTTCTGACTCCACGATAGCTTTATATTATTTCAAGAATTTTGTGGATTTGAAGTCATAAAGCTACTCCCCACACTCTAAAGATGACACTGACATAATATGCACATATCCACCAGTTCATGCATCCTCATTCATCAAAGTTCTGAAACATAAAACCATGTTGTTTATATAATAATTATTTTAATTAAACAAAAGTGGGACAGGGAAAAATAGCTTTTTAACCCCCTGCCCTCCCTCCCCCAAATCAACCAGAAAACCCACCCCAAACCAAAACCAAAAAACACCAATATGTTTTGCTGCTCAGTATTTTCCCTATGCCTCTTTGACTAGCTTATTTCCTTTAATAGTGCACCTGATGTCTGTCACACAAATTAATAGACATGGCAAAATGTGCACAAGATAAGTCACTCAGTTTCAGATAATAAGCTTAGGTACCTGGCATTTTTTGACCTTCTAGGTGTATTCTTTTAGATTCTTTTAGGTTGGATAATTCAGGAACAATCTGTCTTTAATAATAATATTCCCCATAGTATACTTAAGTAATGCTAAAGGCACAGCACAAACTGAAAAAAGCAAGGCAATTTAAAGTTATGATGGATACTGCCTTTCACTTAGCCTATTGTGCACAGTTACAGGTATTGCAGAACAAATCATTCAGTGACCTGAGAGCCTCTCTGTAATGACTAAGTATAATGGAACAAGTCAAGCCCGTAGTATTATCCTTCATACTGATTTTTCCCTTGCTTTTGTCAATGCCTATGATAATTTGGCTTTTAGCCCGTTAATTTCCTCCATTTACTAAACACTCCCTATGGAAGTAGTTGCCTGCCATGGGGATATGCAATATGAGACTTCTTAAAATGTGTATTGTTTAATTATATATCAAGGTACCAGTAGAGCAGGAATTATTATTTTATATTTCAATGACTGTTACACTCTACACCATTTTTTACTATGACTTTCTCTCCTGGATAACCACATTGTAGAGAAATCAGAAATGAGATTTTCCATATGTTTGAAGTTACTCGGTTAGTAATCCTGCAGTATCACTTGTCATAATCAATAACGTTAACCAGAATGTAAGTTAATTTCATGAAATAAACGTCCAGTTACATTGATGAGATTGGCTGTTGACACTGATTGGCGGACAGAAGTGAGTCTTTCCAGCAGAATTGAAATATAATAGTTATTGAAAAATGTGAGCAATAAAAAGCTACTGTTCTTCTTTAAAATCTAATAAATAAAAAGAAATCTATGACTAAATTTGTTCTATCTTGTTTAGGTACCAAGAGACTTTGAATGGAAACAAAATAGAAAAAATGTTTTGCTTACTTAGAAGAGAAAAAAAAGGACTGTGATTTTTTTTCTCCTCTAATATATACACTTTTTGCTTTATCCATCTGCTATGACACTGGTTGCACTCAGTGCATATCGCGTATGGAGTGTACATGAATATTAAAAAGAACAGGTACGAGAATGTATTAAGTGTTGTCAGTTAGTTATGGTAGGAGACAATCAGTTAACAGATTTGCAGAGACAGGCGGATCTTCTCAGGAGAATGAACGAGTTTAAGAGGAGCTGGGATGACACATGGTTGCTGTTAGTCTCAGCAGGAGTGACAGCAGAAGGGAGGAGGGTTGGCTGTGCGTACAGCAGGTAGAGCTTGGGGCATCATGCCTGTTGTTTTCCTGCGCAAGGCATTGTAGCTAGACTAAGAGGGGAAAAAAGAGAAACCATTGCATAAAGTAGTTTTGTTGTTTAATTACATTTGAATGGTTGTGTAGCACCATGAAAGTGTAAAATAAAAATAATTAGGGGAAACACTAAGAGTTATTTGCTTGCAGAGAGCTAAAAGAAAAGATCCTTTGCCACACCTCATAATTAACAGACCTTTTCTCTGTGTAAGACCATTGCACCTCTTCTTTCCCTGGTTACATGCCCTAACTGAGACTAGACCTACTTAATTTGTATGAGATAATTGAAATTATTTGTTTATTGGTCCCTTTATAGCCTGCCCTACCTAATTCTTCTGTTTGTTTTTTTGATCTATGTAAAATGGAAGCACTTCCATGATGTGTGGACATTTTCCTGTAGTCCTTGTTTTGTAAAAAATAGCCCAGAAGTTATCACATTATGACCATCCAGTCCTTCTTCACCCCTTGAAGAGAAAAAACAAAACAAGAAAACTCGAACACTTACATAGCATTGGTAGGACAATGGAGTTCTTTTTCCTGATCATTGCTTAGCAACTTCAATAAAGTTTGAGAACTTTCAGCAACCATCTTTTACTGTCAGAAACAGTACAACGCTCTAGAACAAGATTTCAAAATCCAGTTTCTGTCATTTAAATGTCCCTGCCTCATGGATTGTTGTTCCAGTTGTGATAACTTCTTTAATATGGGGATGGAGTCTTGCAGCTTCATTCCATGAAATGCAGATACCTTTTCAGATTCTGTTGCTGGGTGCATTAACTCAGTTGTACTTCCATCTTTTTTCTAAGGCTCTTAAATCAGAAAAGTCAAAAACTATTGCTAGTGGAGGGGAACAGAAATTCGTGAATGTATTTCAACATTTAGATGCCCTGAATTGTGATGCTGGGAAAAATTGCTCTGTTCAATTAGTTTAAACTAGATTAAGATCAAAACAATTTAGTGATTTATTAATGACACATAATTATCCAGAAATCAGTGAGCTATATATTCAGGATCAATATCAGTAATACAACAGTTAAATCACAATGCTAGACACTTACAAAATGCTAATCAGTTCCTGCGAGTTTCTAAACGCCCTTCACTAACTAAACCTTCCAAAATTTTCGTGCCCTACTACAGTTCCCCTGCACTGCAGGCAGAGGTCAGTGGCATCCCTTTCCAGCAATCCAGGTTTCACAGTTGCTCACCTCCTGTGAGATGTGAGCCCTCCAGCTCTGTGTGACAAAGCCCCCCACAAGGTCCCCTGTACCTAGAAGCAGGGTAGCACTGAGTGCTGGTCACATGTGACACCTCACTGTGGGTACAGACCCTTCCTCAGCACCCCTCGGGAGGTTGGGCTGCTCTGTCTGGGCTGCAGTTAGGTCCTTGACGTGACCATTTTGAGTGCAAACACTCTCCAGACTATTTTGACTATGCTCAATCTCCATAAACACCATGTGCACTCACATTTTTATTTCTAAGTTATCCTGGCTATCTGCCAAGGGAATGTGCAGGCACCCTCACAAAATGCCTGCTGAAAGTTCCCATCTCTCTCACTATTAGCATTTGAGAAAGCAGACTTCACCTGTTTTAGGCATCTCAGTTATTTTTGCTACTGTGAATGTTGACCGATGTGCCTAATCATAGAGCAGGGCTACCACTCTCAGTATGTTCAGCTGGAAAGGTGCCTACTTATTTCAGGATCAAAATTGATTCATGAACTAACATTTTGACTCTAGAAAGTCTGACTTGCACAGCTCATGGTCCACTATAGTTCTAACATCACCATTTTATGAGAAAACCAATTTGAAACTGTTATGTGCATTTTCTTTGTAGCTGAAGCACTAATATTTTAATCCTGGCTGTGACCCCGATTGAAAGCTTCTGACTTTAGAATTTATTGGCAAAGTTTGCTGAAAATAGAGAGTCTTCTCTGCAGAAAAGCATACTGTTGTTGCAATCACTGTCAGTCAAAGCAGTGACTATGAAGTAATGAGCAACTTTTCTCTCATAAGTGTTCATATCAATATTGTTGTTTCCTTAGGAATATTTTTAAAATTTACTCTTTATCTCTAGAACGTCATAAAAACTTTCTTATACAAACAGTATCTGTAAAGTTGATTAAGTATCACTTGGAAATATCTTCACAATTTTCTGATCCAAACCTTGGTTTTCAAATCTCCAGTTTATCATCTAATTCCTATGCAGGACACATCGAGAGATCTTTAAATCTAGTGAGAGTCATTAATAACATTTAGAACAGCCTAAAGCCCTTCTTGGAGTGTCAATACCTGATTTGACGTTTATTCTCAGGAAAAAAAGAAAACAAAACCAAAAAACATTAAAAAAAAAAAAAACCAACAAAAAAAAAACACAACAAAAAAAAGCCCACCAAACCCAAAAACCTTAATGCCTTCCATTCTTGTCTCAATACGTTTCTTAATTGTTATACATCAATTGTTATACATCTGGAAACGTGTGGCAATACAAGATAATTAAGAAATGAAGGGTAAGAAGACATTTGTTTATATCTTATATTTAGCAGAGCAGTATTTTTAACTATATGATTAATTGAAATTTAATCTGTTCATTTCAGCTAAAGACTATTATGTAAAAATAAGAAGAGTTTTAGGCATGTCAGTGTTTGTTAATATCAAGATCATATAGACTAGCTCTTTAAATGTATTCTGCTAAGCTATTTTCATCATTAGTTCAGTGGAAAAAAAATGTGTATTTAATAGTGATTGTCACTGTCATTGTTAGAAATGATTGTTCTTAGAAATATTGAAAAGCTAACTGAAAGTATTTTGATGCAAAAAGAACACAGTGTGAAGATTAACATCAAGATTGTACAGGACTAATGGTACTTTGCCATTAAAATTGTCTGTTCATAATATATCAGAGATAATATTGGTTTCTTTGGAATTCAGATATCCCTGTCAAACCCTAATAATATTAAATAACTGACTTGCACTTTTTTTTTTCTCTTCTCAGTATCAATTGTTTCAGCAACACTAGTACATATCTGTTTATACTCCATTTTTAATAATCTTCCTTTCTCTCTCCCAAAACAAGTTTCAGTGCCAGTGGATTCCTGTATAAAATTATACCCCTGAACACGCACTGCTACTTCATGTTCTCAAAGACATTTTGTCATTTCTCATGTTATCATTAACAGGCAAGCTCAGCCATGTGAATATATCCTATCATATCCTTTCTTGTGCCTTAAATAAAAACAAGTATGATGTAATATAATGTAATGAAAGCATACTTCCTGTTTTTGAAACAGCAGAAACTCTGATCCTAGTTTCAAAACTAATATTTCAATTGATAAAAAAAAAAAACATAAAAGTGGAAAAAAACAGAATGGGTCACAATTCACAGAAAGACCTGCAGACACTGTCATGATTGTGATATTGACCTGATACTGTTCTCAAAAGAATGTTAAGAAATTTTCAGTTCAGAAGAAAAAGAAAAAAAACAAAAAAAAAAAACAAAAAAAAAAGAAGACTGGAGGATAGACTTAATAAGAGTGTAGTACCATGTATTAAAACAAAATTTTTAAAATTATGGATTTATGGATATGTAACATTTTTATAATAACTGTTTCAGAAGCTCCCATTTTTGAACTAACAAAAAAAGGACCTATTGATTAATGTTTTCATAACAGTCAGTCCTTAAATTATTTAAACAATAAAAGCTTCCTTGTTACACATTTGACACAGCTTTGTAACTGGGAAACTCTTGCATGGTTTTCAGAAAATGGAACTATATTCTTTTTCTTTAGTACACTTCACTCTAAAAATGCCTTTTTCTTCTACTCTTTGAAGCACTAATCTGTATATTGCTATCCTACCTTTAAGGGACAACTTGATCTCACTGCTTTTTTTCTGATTGTCCTGGTTATTCTCAATATTTACAGTTCCATGTCTATCAGTTCTCTAACTTTTTGTTTCCAGTATATCTGCTAACATATTAAAGATATAAATACCAGTGGATAACCTTTTTCTTCCTAGCAATATTATACTACATTTTCTGTAAAATTAATCCTGCCTTTCATCATTATTATCAGTTTTAGGCCTTCCTAGCTGCCTTTTTGTGGGTTTGAACCATTATACCCAAAACTCAAAATGTTCTTCTGTAGCATGTGCTCATAAGTTCTTCCTTGGACTTTCTCATTATTTTTCAGGTCATGTGGAAAAGAGAAAAGGAGCTGTTGGGCCCAACTTTTGGAATGTGAAAAAACCAAGAATTAAACTGTCTGGGCGAGCCTGCATGCTAAGTCTTCTATGCCTTTTGGATACTTTAAAAATCCTATTTTTATTAAGCAATTAAATCTAAATAAAATAAAACAAAGAACAACAATAAGGAAAAGCCCAAACCCATGAACTTAATTTAGAAACAAAGAATAAAACTAATTAGAGGACACATTTAAAATATTAGAGATGGAAAGACCTCTTTTTTACTGTTTAGCTCATTAATTCATTTACTCTCCCCAGTGAATAGAACAACATCCTCTTTTTTTACCTACTCTGTAACATAGACTGGACTGAAGTTTAATTTCCTTTTTAAATAAGGTCTTTTGATTCACATCAATATGTTGATAAAAGTAGAATATGGATGCTATATTCTTCTTCCTAGTCTATGCAGGTATTTAGCCAACAAGTTATCAAACCACTCTCTTTTTCACTCACTCATATCTAAAATGCGTGTGTCAGGCAAAAATAATTTGAGAAGCCCAAATTAAAAAGTCTTGGAGGACAGAGTTGCAGAACCATTTAAGTTGCTTTTTATTTTAATCTCAACTGAAGGTTTGAACATCTTATTCTTGACCTCTTAGTATTTTTTAATATTTTAAAATTGTCACTTTCTTTGTTTTCTCTTTTTTTTTTTTTCCTTTTTTCCATCTGAATTGGTGTTAAGAATTATCTAATCATTCTGGGGTTTTTTCATCTTAATTTCAAGCTAAATGGGCTTTGTTGTCCAGTAACTTTCATGGCTGATTTAGCAGACAAAGCCTCGAGGCTGAATAAGCAAACCAGTCAAGCACAGAAAAGAAAACATCAGGACAGATATTAAGATTTTGTTGCCTTTGAAAATAATAAGACAACAATTCCACCGGAGTGGCTGGAAAGTGGCCCAATGGAAAGGACCTGGAGAGGGCGGTCAATAGTCAGCTGAACATGAGCCAGTGTGTGTGCCCAGGTAGCCAAGAAGGCCAGTGGCATCCTGGCCTGTGTCAGCAATAGTGTGCCAGCAGGAGCAGGGCAGGGATTGTCCCCCTGGTACTGGTGAGGCTGCATCTCAAGCTGAGTGCTCAGTTCTTGGGCCTTCATTACAAGAAGGGCATTGAGGTGCTGGAATGAGTCCAGAGAAGGGCAACAAAGATTGTTAAGGGTATAGAAAGTAAGTCTTATAAGGAGCAGCTGAGGGAGCTGTGATGGGCAAGCCTGGAGAAAAGGAGGCTCAGGAAAGACCTTATTACTCTCTACAACCACTGGAAAGGAGGGGGTTGCCAGGCAGTAATTCACCTCTTCTTCCAGGTAAGAAGTAACAGAACAAGAGAACATAGTCTCAAGCTGCACCCTGGGAGGTTCACACTGGACATCAAGATGAATTTCTTCATAGAAAGAAGGGCTGAGCGTTGGAACAGACTGCCCAGGGAAGTGGTGGAGTCACCATCCTTGGAAGTGTTCAAGAAAAGACTGGACATGGCTGTCACAACCCACTTGATAGGAGGTGCCGTGATCATTGCACCTTCTTGTACACTTGTCAGGCTGAACAGTCTGTGTGCCAAAGAACTCTTATTGTTTTTATTATAAAATTTGTAATGATGTACCCTCCTAGTGACCAAGTGAGAGTCTGTGCTTGCCGGGTAAGAGTTGTCAAGTAGTCTCTGATTTGCATAAGTTTAGCTTTTTTGAGGAATCCCAAATGAACCCATATAGTCTCATGCAAAATAGGGAAATTTAAATACAAGTGATGAAAATAATCCAAACTACCCTTGTACCATAGTGATGTTTCTCTGATCTCTGTCTAGCCAGTAGGTCAAGGAACAAACGTGTCCTCCTCTGGAAAATGATCTTGGGATAAAATTCTGCATTACAGACCACCAAATCTACCCCAAACAATTACCCAGTATGAGCCAATTCAGAACCAAGAAAGCTCATGTTCTCAAATCAGCATGGGTGTTTAAGTCTCCAGTGGTCAGCTGTCCAGATTTACTGTAGGTGTCAGAGCTATGGCAGATACCCAGCAGACCTTTCTCAAGCAGACCTTATCTCCTAGATAAAGCACATAAGGATGCAGGATGTAGGTACATAAACATTGAGGTCAGAAGACTATCTTGCAACTAAGAAGGCTTCTTCACCTTAGGTAGGTATCACTATAATTTCAGAAACATATTTCTGGAAATTTTCTTCAGATGACTTTCAAAATTCCACAGAAAATGCACTGTAGGTGTTCCGATACTCCGTCAAGTGACTGTCTCAATGTTGTTAGCCATTAAGTAAAAGGTGCCAAGCATACAAAAGTGAGCAAAGGCTATATAAAGAGAATTGCTAAAATATTAAAGCAAATAAGACTGTTACAGTTGCTTAACTTTCTTTATTTTAGGTAATACATACCACAGAAGCACACTTAGCAATGGTGTTGCCAATTTCTTTTTGAGTTGTTGGGTTTTTTTGTTTTGTTTTTTTTTTTTTTAAGTAGCTTTTTGGAACTAAACTCAATTGAAAAATCATTGTTTTGCTAGGAAAGTTGTCCTGTTTAGATCTCTCTGAAATGACCTTTATACCTCGTCTAAGTTAGCTGACTTTACCTTCAAACCACTGCATCTCATTTTGCCTAATACCACAAAGTTTCTCAGCTAGACATTTGTAGATTGTGATGAAGTCATGTCCTTGAAGAAATTCAATACATGAAGCCTTTGCAGCTTCTTCGTATGAGCCATTTTCTTCATCTGTCCTCATTGCAGTTACTATTTTCAAAAACTTCTAAAATTGTAACATCTTTCCTAAAGTACAAGCACCAGAACTTGTCATAGTAGTCAAGTAATAGCATCATTAATCTCACCTTGAGGTGCAGAAATACTACTTTTCTTCTTGCATAGCTGGTGATGAAGCTTACTTTCTGAATCACGTCTGGGTAAATGAATTCTTTTGATTATCTTTGGAACAGCACTGACACGAGGTTTCACACACGTGGACTTGAAATGTAGATACCTATGAGGATGAAGGAAGGAGGTACCAAGTGACAGGAAAAATTGGAAGTAAGGATTAGAGTGAAGACTCTGGGAGGATCATGTTCGTTGCAGTCAGCAGGGAAGGCAGGGTTACCGGTGGCAAATGCCAAGGAAATGTAAAGGTTATGTCAAAATGCCAACTGTATACTTTACTATATATTCTTCTTTCATTCTACTTCTTGGAAGCAGTAGAGGGAGAAATAAACTTCACTTTCCAATACATAGTTAAAGGAGAAAGCAGACCTTTGCGTTTTCATACTCTAAGGAAAATGCAGCTTGGATAAGCACCTGGTTGTTAGATAGCTCAAATCACATTAGTGTGATTTGATGTTTATTCTGACACAATCTTTCACCCCTTCATCTTAAAAAGTTAAGTGTTAAAATATACTTCATTCTACTAACTGATTCGTCTCATCTTAATGTGTTTACCTGGGTTTCCTCTTTGTTTATTTATTGCACTTTTTGTATTTTGGTATTTTCAGTAATTTTACTAATTCTTAATTTATATTTTATTTTAAACTACCAGTATAGACAGTGAATTACTTTGGGCTGAGATACATTCATGGAATCAAATAATCAATTCATCCATAGTGCCTAATAATTTCTCATTCAGTTTCTTATTGCAACTTAGTAATAGAGACAATTATATGTACATGAAATATGGATACCTTTCTTTTATAACAGATCTTTTTTTAAAACATGAAGTCATGTGATGTGAAGCCAAGTGCCCTACAGAAGTCTGAATATTTTATTCATCATATTGACTTTTATCTACAGACCTTGTAACCTCAAAAAAAACCAGGAGAGAATTTTCATAAGAAAGCTTATTTTCCATTAAACTGCATTGACTGACATTAATTTTGGATGCTACCAAACTCTTAATTATTTACTGATTACATCCAGGCCAGTTTTTTTATAACCATCTGAGATTGATATCAACCTAGTTGTCCTTTAATTTCCTCTCCTATAACCTTTTAAAACACCAGTACAGCAGTTTCAGCTGTTTTGAAGCCCTCTGTGAGTTTTTCATAGTTTCTGTTTGAAATCATCTGTTTGAAACAGCTCACAGACAGTTTTCAATAATTCCTTGGGTGTTCTTAGATTTGTGTTCTAGTTCTGCATTTAAATAAATGCATAACTTCATTAGAATTTTTAGTACTCTTTGTAATAAATGTAATCATCAATATCAAAACTGATATTTATTCTTCTGTCTTGTACCAAAAGGTTTTTGTTTTCTGGCTGATGCCCAACAGAAACATGTATTAAATAATTCTGTCTTTTTTGCATCATGGTACATGATTTTGCCATCTCTTTTTAATATCAGAATCAGTAAATGTCACTAGTTATGGTTCTGACATACATACATTAGAACAGAAGTACACATATATACATTTCATACATATTTATTTTAGCTACCCTTTATCAACTGCCTGAATTCCTTAGTCATCATTGTTTCTACATTACTTCCTCTTTTTTTTTTAAATATACTTTTGTTCTTTAAACATGGAAACCAAAAGATGCAAAAAATAATTTATTTGTAACTCAGATAATTTTAGTAAAGTAAATATTTTTTTAAGAAAAAAAAAATGTTTGAGACACCTGACCAAACATCTTAAACATATTTCAATCATATATATATATGTATGGGTGTAGTCAGTGTAAATGTGCATCTATGAATATAACATGAAAGGAATTTAATCCCATTTTTCTTCATCCATAACTTCTCTTCCAGTTTTAGATACTGAATTTTAAAAATACACCAGGGTTATACACTACTGCTTAACAAGTATTCTTTTTGTACAGATATGGGAACTAGATATTCATTTAATCATGCTTCCTAAAAGTCCAAACACAGTAGAAAATACATTTCTGATCCAGTAAACTAAAAGAAATAAATTATATGCAAATTGTAAAAACATAAATATTTACAGGAGATGAAGGTTATTTATGTGAAGAAAAACATGCAAATATTGAAGAGGAAGTAATATACAGAAAAACTGGTGAGAACCAGGCTATGGTTTGTTTGAACATTTTTTGATGTTCCGCCATAAATTTGTCTTTATTAAATATCAACAGCCTCAATAAGAAACAACGTAAGGAACAAGTAAGAGAAGAAGAAGGAACAAGTAAAAGAAACTCAGTTGCCTAAGAATACAGGTCCCTGAACTCAGTACTACTTGCAGGGGAATTGTCTCAGTCTATCTGACTTACCTTAATCACTGAGAAATTGTTTTAGAAATGAAATGAGAGCTCAGCTTTTGCTGAGGTGATGATAAATCAGACTTGTAAACGTGCAATTTGGCTGCTACCTATATTTGCGTTTACTATTTTTTCTCACTGAATGTGAGACAGTGTTTCATCTGGGTGAGAAGGAAAATGGAAAGGGTGAAAAAATTATCTGTTTTTGCATTGTGTGTTCAAAAACTGATGCAATCACTGAATACATAATTTTTCTCTTATACTTTTAACATGACACAAAATGAACAAGTTTACATTAAAAATTCTTACCTAATTTTCCTCTAATTCAGCATTCGGATTCAAATTTTTATTTCCACTATTATTTTCTACAGTCCCTGTGGTGCTTACAATTCATCCTATCTCAAAATAGTAAAGCAAAACAACGGAGGGGAAAATTATACAACACTTTAAAAATATCTTTTTTTAATTTAAAAAATAAGTCTAGTATATTGGAAACTGTAAATAAATGTGTTTTCACAACCATTCAAGTGGCTTAATGTAGGAAAAATTAAGGCACATTTGTAGCACAAAAATAGCCTTCTACAACACAGTGCATCAGCAACAGTTCACTCCAAATGTTGTAGATAATTAATCTCATTTTCCCTCTGCTTCGTTTTGTGTTCTATTAGTTTTCTTATTCAGACTTTCAAGTCACAAATCTAATTTAAAGCCTCACAACTGGTCTAATGTGGTAATGTGTTCCAAGTGCGTGCAGTGTCTAGCAGTGAGTGATAGGGACAGAATACTAATTTGCCTCCCAGTGTGCATGGTGCTCAATAAATAAATAATATATTACCTGTGCTCACCATTACTTGACTACAGAAAGCATCAAAAGCAACAGAAAAGCTGGATGCAAGTTTAAAGTATGTAACAGAAAATGAACTTAAGCAGAGATGGGTAAGAGAGACAGAAGAAAAAAGGAAAGCAGAGAGAGAGAATAATCTGCCACAAAATGGCAATTATAGTTAACTATAGTTAACTATAGCAGCACAGATAATATATGCTAGACTACTTACTGATTAATGGTAAAATATTATTTATTGTTAGAGCTTTGCCTTTAGTGTGTTCTCTTATTTCTCTATAGAGAAACATAGAATTCCTCCATATTGTTCTAACTTCTGTTTGCTTAAGTATTCTCTTTCAGAAATACTCTTTTGCTTTGTTTTTTCAACACACTGATTTGCTTCCATTGTTTGACTTTGCTTCTTTACTGTGTGTAAAGGGTGCCTTATTTTTGGAACTTTAGTTTTCATACACCTGAAAAACTAAACTATACACCAGTTAAATACAGTAATTTCACGACTATAAGGCACACCCTTTTGACTAAAATTTTTCCTCAAACCTGGAAGTGCGCTTTATAGTCCGGTGCCTTATATGATCTACAAAGCTGCAAAATTTGCCGATTCCTGGGGGGTGCGCCTTATAGTCCGGTGCGCCTTATGGTTGTGAAATTACTGTAATTGTAGAGTTACTGAGTTTCACTCTGATTTTCTGTGACATCATTTGAACTTCTGGAAATTCTACTGTGATCAATGAAGACACTGTGGTGCAAAACTAGCACTTGGGAGACTAAATGCACAGTCTTGGTATTATAAAGAAGTGTGCAAGGAAGCGTGCATATACAACAGAAAAAGAGACAATGTGCTGGCATGTATGATAAAATCAAAGTCTGAGAATAAAGTAAAGGATAGAAAGATAATGTAAAAAAAAAAAGAAAAAAAAGAAAACGTAATTCCCATGAAACTGGCAATGTCTTGGATTATTAAAATATTATTTTGTATAAAATGTCATTACAATCTTGTTTAAATTTAATGCAATTTACCAGACCATAAAGAACTCCTTAGAATAAATGGCTGGTTTCCAGGCACAGCTACTGTGCTGCTGATTACAATACATCCTGACATTTATGACAGTTTTATAATTCTTGTATTCTGTACCTAGCTGTGCTCTGAAGTGTCTCTACTTTGCTGAAGGCTTTCTCCTGGGAAATGGCTCTAAAGTTTTGTGGACTGAAAGGACAATAAAATAGTTTGACAGAAAACCACTATTACTATAGAATGCAAATCTGTTTCCATTTTGTTTATCACTATTAAAAATGGAGATTCACTTTATAATTAATACCTGTGTAATTTATCATCACAAAAAATGGCATTGACTCGAGAAAATATTCTTATATGACTAAACTTGAGTAGGCATTTTTCACATCAATACCTAGACCCTTCTATTGCAAGAGTAACCCCACTGATGGTTTACAAAGACTAAGACTGACAGAAAGACTAGAAAAAATATCAGACCTAGATGCAACCAAAAGAACAGGTAAGAAGGAGTATGAGGTCAGGAAAGAAATCTTACTGCACAGCCTTTGACCTTTATGTGGGTCAGTACTCAAAACAGCATTTAACCATATCTTCAAATGTTTCATGAAAGTTTTGTAACAAAAAATTTGACAATCCTCTGACTATTCATAGGATGATTTTGAAAAAGAGTAAATTGAAGCATTTCTATAACTACTTGGATAATACTGGCTTAATGTTTTCAACAAAAACATTTTACAAGCTTTTAAGTGAAGATGCTACCAAAATTGGCATAACAATAATACTTTTTTTTTCTATGAAAGACCATTGCTATACATTTAAATTGAAATGCTGTAGCATTTCCATTGAAAATTGTGCACCAGCTGTACAAAAATATTTTGCATATTTGGTTGCGTTCACCTCCTTTGACTTAGCGTTGCAAGCAGACAGCTGAAGTTCTGACTTAACCATAAAACATCCATTAAACATACAATCCATTGAGCAGACAGTAAGAGGGAGACAGACTGAAGAAGATTCAACCAGACTTAAAGATAGTATAGAGTATTCTGATTTCCAGGCAGCATGTTTATGCTTGCCAATATTTAGGATATAGATCCAAAACTCCATTCATTCCCGATAATACTGCACCCCTACCAGCTTCTCCCTTTGATGTGAGAGAGAAATGCCTAAACACCAATGAGGAATCTACTCCCTCTTCTGCTCTGTTATCAGAGTTTAGTGCAGAGGGTTATTACAGAGTTACTCTTGGCACCCCATTGGCCCTAAACTGCCATGCTAATCAAACTGTAGATTGTCCTCAAAAGGGTGTATTTCTGGAGTGCTGCTCCATTTCAGAGTGCTGGCTGTGAGAGATAATGTAATCATCTGTAGTGCTGCAGAAAAACAGGTTTAAATTGTAATCACACAAGAATCCGTGTATTAAATGAGGTCATCCTTGTCTGTATACAGATTGAAGGAAGACCTCTGTGGACCTCTGAAGTATTTAAGGAGATACAATTAGTGAGTAATACAGGACATGACAATTTTTCACAATATTAGTACTGTCCAGACATCATGTTAGATGGAACCCTATTGCTAGAGATCTCATCTTTCAGAAAAAAAAATATAAAAACAAGGTGCTGAGCAAAACTAGTCATTAAAAATTGTAGGGTGCTTCTCATAATGTTCTCTTGGCCAAACTTGAAGTAGGTAATTACATTCTGTTTGCCTTAATTAACCCAAAGCCTGTGAAAAGTGTGTTTTTCCTTCTGTAATGATATTTTCCTCCATACTCAATGTTCACAGACTATTGTCTCAAAGAAAAAAAACTAAAAAGAAGTAACTACTATACACAATTAGTAAGAACATACAAAATTGCCAAAAACTTAAACATATGGGCTTAATTTAATTGAAAAATTTATAAACCACAACTGAACTTTCTATCGAAATGATTTGATGGTTATCACTTTTTACAATTGCAATATGAGATAAAAATTCTGGAATGTCTAAAACCAGTCCTGTACAATTTAATATATTTCAGTATAAAGTATTGAAGTAAAGGCAATGAAAAATATTAGTAATCTTCAGAGAGAAATGCATACTTAAATCTCTGTGAATACCATCTTAACTTACAACTAAGAGTGTAGAAAAAGAGAAGCCTGCTAAGAGCCCAGAAGGGATTGGTTTGAAGAAAGTGAGATCAACAATTCAGATGTTGCTATCCAACTAAAATTTATTCAAAATTGGAAATTTTTGTCTCAAAAAAACCTGGAAGTGTAGAGTTTCAGCTCTTTAGAAAATAAAATACAATTAATATTGCACTGGAATATTTAGCATCAAAAATATTCTTGATCAGTTTACTACACATAATATTAAAACCTTGTATTTATTTTCTAGCACGAAAGAAAAGGATGGAGTATTACATCAGTGTTTGTTTTTACCATTTAATCTTGTCCATTCTTAAAGTGTGCACATCCTTTTGCATTCAGTAGCAATTCTGTGTTTTTTCTATTAGATATTTGTCAATGTCTTGCTCAATTGCAACCATTAGACACAGAGACCATAAGGAAAACACATTCCTTTATTCAATATTTTTATATCTATACGTGAATTTCATGGACAGTATCCATTTTGTGTATATTAATGCAAATGGAAAAATATTATTGTAGATATTAGCTACTTTCAGTAACTTTAAGGAGCTCACACACAGGTTCCTAATTCAATTAATCAACATTATTTGGATCAGTCAATTAACTTTTTCCTTCTGCCATGAACATTTCAATAATCTTCAACTAAATTAAGTAGAATAGGCCGAATTCACCCTTTTGATTCTGAAATTTAAACAACACTTATGGCCTTTTGTTATAACATTTTTGGCAGTACTGCCAGACGGGTTATTCCCTTCAGGAAACCAAGAGGAAAGAAAAGAGACCAAATTAACTAAGAAAAAAAAAAAATGGAAATAGAGAAAGCTTGCATTGAAACACAATTGCTGAGCCAGCACTGAAGGACTCAGAGAAGAGCCTCTTTGCAAAAGAAAATGCACTGTTCAACTCCAGCTCAGATGTGCTTAGTGAAGAATTTTCACATGAGCATCTGTGCTTGTCAGGCTTCTTTTTTGAACTGCTACCCATGGTCTCTGTGTTACCAGCTGATAAAATCCTTGTAAAATTTAGTGGTTGAAACATACTTTACTCTCTGTCTGCACTGTGGAATCCCACCATAGTTTGCCTTTTGCAACTGAAAAAACCCACAAACTTAATGGATACGAGTAAGCAACCTGCCTGTGTGAGTTGTACAGCTGAAATGTCATCTGTTCTATTGATTGCTTAGCTGTGCAACCTCTCTCCTGCCTTAATAACACATAAGCATCATTCCATGAATGAAGAAACTTCTCAGAATTCATCCTAACAGTTTGGGTTTTGAAATGTTTGTGGAGTTCTTGTCACATCTATTTCTATTTCTTACTAATGACACAGTACTTAATCATACTTAGAATTTTTTGAGAAAAGAGAAGTGCAAGGTGTTCCTGTTATGGGAGACCCCTTCACACATTGAATATATATATTATCCTTTCATGGAAAGCCCTTGTGGGTGCAAAATTTCAACAGACTTGGTGGCCGAAAGTGTTTGGTTTTTTTCTTCAAACCTGTGTAAGAAAGTATTATTTTCCCAGGAAGAAGAACAGGCATTTGTATTTAAGATCAAGGACACTGAATGAGTTTGAGATTAAATTACTACACCTGTTGAATATTTTTTAAACATGTACCTAAGAAAGAACTGAAGTGCACAAATGCATATCAGTCGGAGTATTAGTAATAGAGCTGGAGTAATTAGCATCTTATCTTGTGACACTAGTTAAAAGGTAGGTTTAATACTCATGTAGATTTAATTTCAATGGTGTATCTGGGTGCACAAATAACCCTCAGGAAGAGATACTCTTCCTCTGATAAGAATCATTCCTTAATCCCAGTTCTCTGAAAATTGCAGCTAAAACCATTTTTAAATAAATGTCCAATGTTAAGAGTTGTGCCATGGAAAATTAATGTGTTGCCAAAGCCAGACTATCTTAGTTTTCAGAGAACACATAAAAGCCAGCTAGTGACAACTTCAGTTGTTAAAAGCCCCATGATACTTTTATAAGAAGCAGGGTTTTAATTTTCAATTGTTAGTCCAAATCCAGCATGGGTAATTATATTCCTTCTATTTGAGAAATCACAGTTGTCCTTTTAATTGAGAACAGTATAATTTTCTTTTTCCTCTAAAAATCAAGACAGAGTGTGTTAGCAGCCACCAGATTCTTATGCATGTGATAACATTTCATTTGCAGTCAGTTCATATTTTAAACTCAAATAACCCCATAATCTAAGGTTTAGTATGCAAACTTCAGTGCATATGCATGAAGATACAATGTCTTCTCCATACATTTCCTTGGCTAACAGCTGAAGTAAAATATTAAATGACACCCACAAAACAGTATTGAACTTTGTGAGCCACATGATATCAGCAGGGATCGTTACAGTGATTTCTGATGACTGTGGGTTAGGTTCTTTTGGAATAATAAGACAAAACAAGATGACAAGAAACAAAGATGAAATTCTGACTTCACTGAAACTAGAAACAATTTTTTGACTCATTTCAATGCAATCTGCTTTTTATCCAAGGAGATTTTGTTTTGCTATCATTTTAGGAGAGAAGGAGAAAAAATGTACTATAAGAAATTATGGTTTCTGCCATCAACAAGTACTGTCAAACTAGTTTTATGTTGGCATTAGCAGAGTCTGTGAAATCAAATCAGGTACTATGTAAACAAAGGGTTTAAATCATGAAATAATGACTATAATTTAAACTCTATTTTCTTGACAGTAGAAGAAAAAATATTTTCAATCTATGTCTCAAAGGATTAACATTTAAAGATGGGGACAAATTATAGATGACAGAAAAAATAATTACAATTCACCTTCACTAGAAAAAAAAATCAAAATTATCAGAAAAGTTTGTTCACAATATAGAAGTTAATAAAAGGGCATTTAATAAACAGACAATGAAATAGATAACAGCATATTAATATAAAAGTAAAACAGAAACCCCAGCCTTCTTAATAATCTCAAATCATAATTGGAAAAAAATAGATTAATGCTTAAGATTCCCCCCAAAGCACTTTATCAGTGCTTACATTAGAAGTGTTTAATGCAACCAAGCCCTTTAAGGAGAATCTCATCTGCCAGCTGATCCCAGTGGAAAGAATGGTAACAAATGCAGGAGAGACTAAAGTCTCTCCTGCATTTATACTTGATACTCTATTATAAATCATACCAAAAGGGTGATGGAAACTATATGGATAAATGCAATCGTAATATTAGAATCTGTTTCCAGGTACCTCAGGAACAGTGAGAACAGATTAGGCTATGGTTCATTTGTCTACTTGTATGTACGGTGAAACAGGAAACATAGTGAACACATATGTATCTTAGTTTAAAAAACAATTAAAAGAGATGTTGAAATGCTCATTAAAACTAGAGTTGCTAAACAGTGTACCACAGAGCTGAAAGAAAATAGAATAGAAAGAGCTGGGGGGGGGGGTCTTGTTAAGCCACACAGAATTGTGTTGGACAAATGCCCTTACAGGCAATCTGTCATCCCATTCCTTGGTGTGGGACATGTCAGAGTCATGCCAGAATCAAACATGGGAGGAGATGGACTAGAATATGCAGAACCCCACCCATTCCTCTGCAGCAAAAGGAATCCCTCCAGGAAACAGCCAAGGCAGCACTGCCCTTGTACAGTTTTGTATTGAGCTTGAGTTTGGTTCAGACCAAGCAGTAGTGAACACTTGGGAAGGATGGATTATTGCTTAAACTTTGCCAGAAGTAGCTGGCATTGTAAAACACAGAAAGAAGTTCAAAGGTAGATTTAAAATTCTGTCTTTCTCTGTCTCCTTAATTTGTGATATTATATACATAATTTCTATATATATATGATAAAGCAACGTGGGTTTTTTGCTATTAATTCCTTGCCCATGCATATATCTGCTTTCCAAAATTTATTGAAAACCATTAGTATTTTATATAACATCACAAGGTCGTTTGCTACTTAGACAAGGTAGTGTTACAAAGCAGACAAACAAAAATTGCTAATTTCGTAGTGAACATGAACAAATATCTAAATTTTCTCTCTGAAATACTGAGTATGTTAAAAATGACGGCTCTCTTACATTTAAATGTTTCATTCCTCCATGTAGTTAGTATGATTTACACTTATTTATGTAGAGACATGGTTATGGTACTGATTGTCTGATTGTATATTTACTGTTTTATACTTCTTAGCACAGTACTCCAGTGTCTATGAACCTGTGAGAATATGAACTAGAATGGTGGTTGCTGGCTTCTTTTTTTTTTTTTTTTTTTTTTTTTTTTTGTGCTCACAAATAATCAAGACATTATTAACAAAGCTCCACTTGTAGAATTTAAATAGTGTCAGAATTTGACTTGCAGATCTAAGGACAAATTTGCAAGGTTGACTGTCAGAATAGCTTTTTAGTTTTTTTAAAAAAACTTGTCAACAGAGTACACTTAAGACAGCGTTAATGAGAGACAACACACAGAGAATCCAATTATACATTTTTTACAGATTGTTCATTGGAGTATAAGTATGCTTTAATAGCATACACAAAGTCAAAGAGCTCACATAAGAATAGTCAAGATAATTGAGGACAGATTTATTCAGAGGATATAGAAATTAAAGCATAGATCCTTATCTTAGAAGCTGCCACATAGGAATTACTTTTTAGATTAGTTAGGACACAGGGATTACAGGCAGGCAAGACAAGTGGGAGATATCAGAATTTAAGAACACCCAGAAAAGCTGCACGTTGGTCTATAAAATAAATAAACCTAGTCTCTTAAAATACTTAGTGCAGTTAGAATTCTGGACAAAAAGACTGTCAGAGCACATATCCTTTCACATGAACTTTGTATGTTTCCCTATGGCTGTCAAGGCAAAAGTCTCTTATTTCATTTTTACTACCAGTCATGTAAGACTTCAGAGACTCTGGAACTAGAACATTCAAGAGGTTTCTTCTGGAAACTGCCAACAATATTATTTTTAACAGCCAACAATCCTCTCTTTAACATGTGTGAAAGGTACCATTACTCTCAATCTAATTACTTAATACTTGAATACTCTTGTGAAGTTTGAGTTCCACAAGGCAAACTGTCTAGTTTCCAAATTAGAAAAAAGTGATACTCACTTCCCATTCTGGTCTGGAATACTGAAGGTTTCTCAAGCACAAATGTACTACTTTGTGGGCCCCATGTGACTTTAACTATAAAACATATATTTAAATCCTTTATCCAGCCAGAATACCAGATCTGCCCATATGTAGCAGCAGGGTTTCTGAGACTTTGACTAGCTTTCTAGAGAAAATGACAATATCTCTGTCTCACAGGCCCTAAACACTTGAGACAGAGATTTGTGTTCATACTTTAGTTTTCCTTTGGATATATGATTTGAGGTATTTTAGAAACACAGGATGGGAAAACCTTCCATTTCCTAATCCATAGACACTCTAATTCTGCTCCCCCCCCAAAAAAAAAAAAAATCAAGGATAGAGAAGTAAAATAAAAGGATAAAAAGGATATAATTCATTAATGAAATAATCTTGATCACATTTATATGAGGTTCCTCTCTGTTGTGGGTTGACCCTGACTGAATGTTAGATGCCCACCAAAGCTGCTCTATCACTCACCTCCTCAGCTGAGTAGGGAACAGAAAATATACCAAAAGGTTCATGTATAAAGATAAGAACAGGGAGAGATCATTCACCAATGACTGTTACAGGAGAAATAGACTTGACTTGGGAAAATTAGCTTCCTGGTTGCTGCAAAAATTAACCCTGTCCTGGACAGAAGCCTGACACCAACAGAGGAATATCTTATGTCAGCCTCTCACAAAAGCCATCACTGTAGCTCCTCTGTTACCAAAACCTTGCCATGAAAACCCAATACACTCCCAAGTATTTGGAAAGGCAGTGTTTGAAAACTGAAGGAAGGTTGACATAATGGCATGAGGATGTGCCTTTTTAAACGAGAAATAATGCTCAAGTGAGGATAAATGGACCAAAACTTTGAAAGAAACAATAAATATTTCATACTTGATGCAACAAAACAGAACATAGGAGTAGTACAGGTATGCAAAAAGAGGTGACATTGCCAAAATAATATCACTGGGAAGAAGACTAACACTAGATGTGTAAATAGGAATCAATGAGCAAGACAAATGAATATGTGATATAAAAAGCTACTTAGGTATCTTATTTGGATAAGGAAGGCAGGCATCACTAGAGGAAAAGAGAGATGGAACCTGCAAAATCCAGAAGGCAGTGAAATCACATTGAGAAGAAGCACATCCAGGATTTCAAGGACAAGTTTTGAGATTTTGGTTTTGACTGAAAAGCTGGAGGTTCCACAAAATTGAGGAAAGGAAGCATATGGTAGTTTTTGTGAGGAAAAACTTAGTGCTCTCTTTTAGGTATGAGCTGGAGTGATAAATATTCACAAAGGGAGGTCAAGCAGGCTGACCAATATTTTAGTCTGAAATAGTAATGCAGAAGTTTTGTGGGTTATAAATAAGCAAAAGATGATTGCATTTTTGATGGCATTCAAGTATCAGCTCATATAGTCAGTAAGTCATAAAATATGTTTGCAATTTTTGTTATCCATAATGGAAAGGAAGCACCAAAATAATCTTTAGCATAAGTGATAGACAATAAAAATGGTTAAAAAAAAAAAATCTGTTCTCTCAGCAATTCAAATATGCAGTGCTGTCTCACATCAAGTTTCCCATTTATGGAGAAAGCCTCATGGCACAACTGGATAACCAAAAATTTAGACAAGTGGCGGCCACAAACCAGGAACTATACATATTGTGATATCTGGAAATTAATCTGCTATAGAGCTAGACATATCATTAGACTCCTTCAAATGCCAAAATGTACTCCTTGCATTTTATTTAGTCTAGAAACATCTTAATTCATTTGGCTTTCAAAGCCTCCTGAAATTAGACTGTGTTGAGCTTTTTTCTGTAGAAGAAATAGCTGTTCTTGCATTAGTTCAATATGTGTTGGCTCAAACGTGTTGATTTTTTGAGCTGGCAACACTCATACATATACAGGGTGCTTCAGTGGCCCTGTAAAACAGGTTTTTTCTACAGTTATGTCTTGTGTTTCCAGGTAAGGTTTATGATTTGAAGATTTCAAGAGAAAAATTGTGTGGCTACCATAAAGTAACTTTACATTTTTCTGCAGGACACATCCGCATAGATAATAAATCAATAGAAAGAGAACAGTGGTCTCTTTTGTTTTCTTTTGTTTTTTTGGTTTTTTTTGGTTGGTTTTTTTTGTTTTTTTTTTTTTTGGTCTTTTTTTAGTGTTATTTTCATTTTTCTGACTATTTGCCAAGGTTATATATTAATTATTTAATAAATCTTCTGAATCTTACACAATTCAATTTTGTATACGAACCTATGAAGTCTATAGGCTTGCATAGATAACAATGATTTGTAAGCTGTGCAAAGAATATAGAGTTACTGGTCTACATAAAACTCGTCCTGTAAGATACTTACTGTTGCTGATAATGACAGTACACAGAAACAGACATTTAGCGATTTTTTTCTTTTATTTCTTTACCGAAGTTCAATGAATAAGCTCCAGATAGATATTTATTTCTTCAGTATGTATGATCCTGTACACAATATTCCTTCTTGTCAGGCAATTTCTCACCTTGAGCTACTCCTCTCACTTCTTTTACACTTATGCATAAAAAGGACGTCAATTTTTTTTTTTTTATCTCAGACTTTTAAAGCTGTGTGTTTTTAACTTTTAAGAAATTCTCACAACCTTACCAACAAAACCCAGCTCCTCTATTTTAATTTCTACTTTCCACTTTTCCTAAGAAAGAAACTAGAATATATATCCATTCACCATATAACCAATATTACAGAATTGGGCTATTCTCAAGAAGAAAGTTAAGATAATGAATGCATATAAAATTTCTAATAATAAAATAAAAAAATAAATAAAAGAAAATAAAAAATTAAAGTAAAAATAATAAAATTCTAATAGACTTACTATTAAAGACATTGATTATTAGTAATAATAATAATCAACATAATGAAGAATTGGGTTGGTTTTAATCTATATATTCATTTATCCACAGTGATCCTAATGAAAATACACTTTGTGTTGTAAATACTAAAGTGATAAGAAATGTACTTGGAGAATTGTTACAAATACACAACATGACATGTGAGTCATGACATTTGCTGAAATGTCCAAAGATCAAGGAATTTTTAAAATAATAGCACAGATCACACTTGAGAGAAACTCACTAAAAAGTTTTCAACTACTGGTTTCCCAATTACTGAAATGTGAAAGCAAAAGACAAAATTAAATATTTCATTAATTTCAGTATGATATAATTTGGCATAAGCAAGATATAGCAATAGCACCATATCTAAGTGTAAGATGAGTAAACTTTGAGAAATAAGGGAAACTGAGTGCATGTGTGTAAATTAGCAAGGCCATAAACTAAAGGGATTTGCTGATTTTTGTATGATTTTCAAAATAAAAGTAATTAAGAATTGCTAGAAGTATGTCTAGAGTGATATTTTAGATACTTCATGTGGGTCAGAAGGATAAGTCTGTCCTGCAAGAAGTGAAGTGAGGGAATTAGTTTCCTAGGTCCAGACTGTTAAAAGAATTATAGAATGGACTGGTTTGGAAGACACCTTTTAGATCATCTAGTTCAACACATTGCTAAGGACCTCCTCTCCTCATAGCCACTAAGAACATAACTAACTGAGACAATGTTAAGCAGGGGGAAGGCTCCAGTGCTGTAGCTTATCTGAGTCAAGATGAATCTGAGATGGTTTGCAACTCTTGTACAATCAGTATTTCCATAGTACTGGATAATTGTGTTTTAAAGCGTGATTTAGAAAAAAAAAAATTGAAATATTTGTAAAAATAAATGTTATTTGTAAAATATTTATATGTTAGTAATCAATTCCTTCAATAAATAGCTAGCTATTAAAGTTTAAAATGAAATTTATTCTGGTGCCTGAATTTTTGGACACCATGGAAATCCTTCTTTCCTCAGAAATTGAAGGTACAAGGTAGATGTTTATTTTTAATATGCAACGAAATTCTGTTTAAAAATGTGCTCAAAATAGCCAAGGATTTCATTACTGCCACTTTTTTTAGAATATGGGGTTAAGTTTATTTTAAAAATCCGTGCTGTCTGCAAGTCTTGAAAGGTTTTAGTGAAGACATATGTTTTCCTTCATTGTTTTGACATAAAGATAGTAGCAAGTTAATTAATTACAACTTGCATATTTCTTGTGAGAAAGTTGCTCTGTTAAATTAAAAACCTAGGACCTTTATCATGTCAATCACAAGATGATATCTGCACAGAAACAATCTAATTTATTAGTCTTACTGACTGTTAAGTCGGTTTCTGGTACAGTGTATTTAAATGTCTCTACTATTTGTGATAAGTGTGGTATAAAAATAAAGGTCAGGTCTAGGTCAACTGGTTTAGATGATGTAATTAAATTTAATCTGGACCAGTCTCTAAGTTTATCTTGTTCCAGATTTACCTTGTTTTTGGGGTCTTGGCTTTCCAAAGAACAGTCTTGCTGGTGAAGTTTAGGGCAAAGAAGGCTGTCAGTACCTCATCCTTTTCCACACACTGTCACCAGGGTCCCCAGTCCACTCAGCAACAGGCCCACATTTTCCCTACTCATCATCCTTCTGTTTCCATACTTACTGAAGTACTTTATGCCTAGCAAAGCCTTTGCACCCTCAACACTCCTCATGGGATTCATCTCCAAAGTTAATGCTTAACTTGACTCTAGTAGACTTGCTTTAATCAAATAATTAATATTTTTGAGTTAGTGGCACAGAAATTCTCTAAAGCTTTATAAAAAATTCAGAGAGCAAAATCATGTAATATTGGGCAATAAAATTCCCTACCAGTTTCTATTCAGTCCTCAACTGGTCAAACAACCATTCCTGCAATCATCCTATGTTTTGGTTGAAGGTGCTGAAATGAAAACAGCTTCAGAATCTGGTCCATAATGAGTAATTTCAGTGCTTGAAATTTGTGAAAATTGCAACTGTTATGTTTATAGATGTAACTTCAGAAAACTTGGTTGTTATGAAGTATATGTCAAAAGATTAACTATCAGCTAAATCCAAACACAAATTTATGTAAGAGAAAAGAACAATGTGTAGTCATAAGCAATGCTGTGTAGAAAATGACAGCATTCAGTACCTGCTTCAGGTCACCTTGCACTGCATTTATTCTGAGGAAATGGGAATGGCATAGGAAACTAGTGATGGAGGCTGAACACAGTCCTGACATCAAAAAACCTTTGGTTGAAGAAACATAGACCATCTTTATGCAATGCCAGAGACACATGTATTTTCATGGATACTGCCACTGGTATCATTTCACATGCAGTATCTTAGCAGGAATCACAACTTGTGCTTGCATGTTACACACTGAAATTGGTGACAGGGCCTGTGGTCATTTTTAAATTGTATTTAATGAGAATTTTATGTTAAACTAATTATCTTTTTCACTGTCTCTTCTGAAGTGGCTGTGAAGTTCAATTTTATGCAAATGTTGAAGTCTGTTGCTTCCACTGACCTCTACATCAGTCTAAATATGATTAATGCATCAGAAATTGTCTCCTAATCTTTTCTCTGCTGATGGTATAAAATTGATATTTTTTTTGTGTTCATAGTTTGGTTTTTTTTGGTTTTTTGGGGTTTATTTTTTGCATATTCTCTAATTTTCCAATTAGTATATTTGCTGATGCAATTATATTAATTTTGTATGGGCAAGACAAGGTACCGTTACAGTTTCACAGGAGGTCAGGGATACAATTCATCTAAATCCTGGAGAACCAGAAGAGATACCTTTTCAAAGAAAGGATGAGTGCTATATTTTAATGATTATTTAATAATACAGCAGGTATTAAATACAAAATAAACATCATCACTCTCTAACATCTAGAAATCATCTGTGTTTTGTCAATTTTCCTTTAATATTAAATTCTAGAAGTTCTTCTCTGCAATTTATTTTGTTTCAATATAACTGGATTTGGGATCTGGTCTTAGAAAGTAAACCATGAATCTTCTACTTTGCCTGCAACAGCTTTATAAAACTTTAATTGTTAATTGCTCTAGGCAAGTAGTTTCTATAAATGTATTAATTAATTAATTAATTTTGCAGGGAAGAAATAAAATTATATTTAGCATTTCATTTTTCCAGAACTGTGATTTCTGTACAAAGAAATGGAAAAAATTGTATTGGAAAGTTAATTTAGATATATTATTTGTCTTTCTAATAATCTCAAATATGTCCATCCTGGAAAAAATAAGTAAAACATTATTCATTATTTAATTTATATGTAAGAAGTAAAAAAATACAATCTTGTCTTCCTTATGTTCCTTACATGTTATTTAATGTAGAGAAGAGGGACATGAATCTTGGCAGTTGTAGATCTAATCTGCTAGAAATACAAATTAGTAAAAGTTCCTCAAAATTCAATAATCTTTATGCAACTAGGAACTAAATTCTGTTTGAATTTTTTTCATTTTAACTTCTTTCAGTTTATAAGGTTCTCTGTTGCAATCCTGAAGTTGCAATTGTTGTACAGTGAAACTGCTTCCCAATATTTATAAGTTTAGCTGGATGCATCATGAGAGGTATCATTTTTATCTATGAAAATTTGTGTATATGAGAAGAAAAAATAATAAAAAATTAGCAAAAATTTAATACTTTCTATGAAATATATAGAAGTTGCAGAATGTTGTTGCTGTGAGTCAGGCTATCTCAAAATGCACTCGACCTCAAATAAATTGCTCATCTGTGACAATAGTTACTTTGTGCATCAGGACTATCACAGGAAAAACGTCCTATCTATAACTATATTATTTATTCATCTTTATATAGTATTCATATCACCCTTGCCATCATAATGTTAGCAAAAGCGTATGGGAATCTCATTGAAGACATTTGTATTTGAAGTAGAAATCCTTGTTGCTCTTTTGGAGATTAATCGGTGCTTTAAGGACAAAATTTACTTCCTTAAATAGATATCTAAAGTAGGTCAGATGAATCATATGCTCTGTGTGCCTATTTCCCTTTGTTGTCTATAATTCCTCAGATGATTACTGCAGTTAAAAACGAAATATATCCATTCAGCATATCTGTATTGGCATAACAAAAGATTTTCTAGGTAATATCTGATCTATGTCCGAAAAGCTTTTCCTAAACCAAGGTAGCAAAGACCCTTCCCTGTTTCAGGAAATAGGTTCAGCAGTCATTCCATGCTGCCACTGCTATGGTACCTTTTGGTTCTGAACTGATGATGTAAAACTGACAAGGAGCTGCATAAATAAACTAGAGTCGTGAAGAAACAAAGTTGTCTGTTACAGAGTTGTAGAAAACTGTTCTAAAAAAGCTTGTCAGTTGCCATCTTAGTGTACTTCTAGACTTATGAGGACTTAATAAGCCTGTAAAATTCCTGACAGGTATGTATATATTCTGATTCAAAAATTATCCTTTTGTGTCTGCTCATGTGAGAACTTCGCAGTTTTCCCAAGGACCTCGTTGTCCCTTGTTGCTTTGCTATCCATATCAATAGAAACGTGTTTGTCTTACTACACTTCAAGCCCTTTGTTTTTTGTTGTAATCTGAAAGACTAGAACTTGAAAAACAGCTGCAACAGCTTACATATCTGTTAGAAAATTTATCTCAGTATATTTCTTCAAGTTATGTTCCACTACTTTCTATGTTGTTTCTAAGTGATGTTTCTCCTACAGTCATACTGCAACTCAGAACTCTCCTTTACTTGGGATGGCAAATATATGAAGGATTTGCATGTCAGGAAAACAATTGTGAAATTTCTCCTCTGCTCTTGAAGCAGTTGCTTGTTTAAGACAGAAGGGAAAAAAGAAGTTAAGTAAAAGTTCCAAGCATGTCTTCTGCCAGCCACGGGTAAATTTAAACACAGTTTGTAGAAAAATGTGCTGCTCCTACAAAAAAAATCAAAGATCATTTTGATTAAACCTTTGACTTGTTGCCTTTTCAGACTCTACTGGGAATTACTGTTTATAAACACAATTAACTGAAAAAAATTACAAACTCTTTGATTTTACTTGGATGCTGACAGTGTTGAAAAGTGAGAATTTCCAAAGATAGATGGTAAGCTCCTCTTTTATCTTTTCTTTTTGAGGGGGTACTTTTTGTTTTGGTTTAAGTCTTTTTTCAGTGTTGTATAGTTCCCAGATGGGATGGTTGACCCTGGCTGAATGCCAGGTGCTTACTAAAGCTGCTCTATCATTGCCCTCTTCACAGGTTAATGGGGAGAAAATGCAACAAAAGGCTCATGTTTTAAGACAAGGACAGAGAGAGATCACTTCCTTATTACTGTAATGGGCAAAAAAAGATCTAACTTGGCAAAGTTAGTTTAATTTATCACAAATCAAATCAGATTAGGATAATGAGATGCAAAAGCTTAATCTTAAAACATCTTCCCTCCACCCCTCCCTCTCTTCTTCCTGAGCTCATCTTTACTCCTCATTTGGAGGACGGTACTGGCTCACTCATCCAATGAGGTGAAAGGTACCATACAGAGACTGGAAATGGGAATCAAATTTATATTGTGTTCCAGCTTTATGCTTCAATTTTTATATCATGCTTGCATTGTGATTACAGTATGCTGCTGTATCACTTTGTTAAATCGAAGCCCCATGTAGTTTCAAATATCTTCAAAGTAGTAAATTTGGTATTCAAATATTAAACTCTGTCACGTGGAATATCTGTGTGATGGGTTGACTGTGGCTGGCTGATGACTGCCCACAAAGCTGCTCTCACACTCCACCTCTTCAACAGTACTAGGGAAGAAAATGAGACAAAAAACTTGTGAGTTGAGATAAAGACAAAAAAGGGAAAATTATAAACAAACAAACAAACAAACAAACAAACAAACAAACAAACAAACCCAGCACAGGTCACATGCAGAAACAGAAAAAAAAAATCATTACTTCCATCAGCAGGCGATAAAAAATCATCACTTCCTGAGAAGAAGGGCCTCAAGTGGCATAAGAGTTGCTTTGGAATATAGATTCCTTAATATTTAATGTCTTACACACATGCACATTCTTTTCTTTCAGCCTTTATTGCTCAGCCTAGGGACATGTGGCATGGACTGTCCCTTTGGTCGGTTTGTATCTGCTGTCCTGGCTGTGTCTTTCCCATCCTACCTCTTACCCACCATCAGCATAGTGACCTTTGGGAAGGTGTGGGGAAGGTGTGTTGTGGTTTGGAGAGACAGCCCCAATGCAGTGCCAGCATTGGGCAGCAGTAGCCAAAACTCTGGTGTTTTAGAGATTCTGTTCTAACTACCAGCACAAAGCACTGCACTGTACGGGCTGCTAGGAGGAAGGTTAAGTCCATCCCAGCCAGACCTAGCACAAGTTAAAAGAACCATGTCAGAGAGCAATAGACCGTGACACATTCATACTGGAGAATTAAAAGATATTTTGTATTGCCACATTACTAATAAGATTTAATTATGTCTACTGGACAGGATTTAATTATGATGTTATTCAACATCAAATGTCTCTAAATCCACAGAAGTGGTTTCACACTAAGCCAGGCATTGATTTGACTTAGGGATTAGTTCTCAGCCATTCTCTCATAATTTATCTTGTTTTGGTTTAATTGTCAGGTTATAACAGATCAGGAGGTGGAAGTTGTATGTGGAGGAGGTTTCTCAGCCTATGTTAAGAGTGATATAAGTATTCAGAAAGAAATAACCTTGTGAAACAGAAGGTGCCAGGTAGAATTTATTGGAAATGAGCCCTGGATCTAATCAATTAGGGGAAATGACAAAGAAAAGATTTGCAGCAGAAAAGGGTAGGAAGACATCTGTGAGCATTAAAAACATGTAATTGATAATATGCTGTGCTTTACAAGATTTGCAAGAAGTGTTCTGTTTACATCAAAATCACTTGCCACCTTTTTTGCAAGGGACAACTTGGCTGATACATAGGAAAAAATGTGATGAGGAAAAAAGTGGGCAAGCAAAGAGGGAAGCTGTGTACAAGAGAGTGATTACTTAAAATAATAAAGAATATGTCAATAAAATAAAATGAGAAGCACTGATGTTGACTAAAGGCAGAGAGATAATTAAAAAAAAAAAAATACCAACAAAAAAAACCCCCCAAGAATTGAAGAGAGAAAAATAAAAGAGAGTCAACAAGTGGAAAAGTGATGACATAATATCATTAAAAGATCCAAAGATATAGGATAAAAAGAAGGAAAAAGATACAAGACCAAAGCCAGGAGAAAAAAAAAATCTAAAAAAAACCCCAAAAACCAAAAAAAACCTCAATAAAATACAACCCATCTAAAGAAAGAAACAGGAAAAAACAACCAGAGAAAGAAAAAGCCACTACTAGCGATTATGATATGGTGGTGAATAACTGTTGGCTTGAAGACCTTGAGAGATGCTTCTATTCTATGATGCAATTGACTCAAAATAATTGTAATTTTTCTTTTTTGGTATTGCAATTTTTATATCGATTCTCCCAAGCTAATGAGGTATTTAGCCTGGATATTATAGTGTTAAACCAGAGGACATGTTTAACTCCGGTGTCAAGAAGAAAATATGGAACATCATTTTTTTAAGTCCAGGATGCCTCTGGGTGGAAGAAAAGCAGAAGTCAAAAAAGCCCTTGACCACTTTTCTTATCAATAATGTAGTTTCCTTCCTTCTTTTACTGCACACCTAATCCAAACCTTTTTTTAAAAAGTTACTTTTCTGTTAAAAATATAATCATTAATGATATTCAAGTTTTCACTTGTTATTTGAAAATCTTCCAGTAGTTGCTGAGCATTAGTAAAAATGTTTATAAATCCAAAACTTTCACAGACATTAGCATGAGTGAATATTTGTTTTAAAAATCTTAGCAGAGAACATAAATTATTTACTATTCATTATTCACCATTCAACATTTGCTATTCATTATTCATTCATATACTCCAACAATGAGCTGCTCCATTGTAAGAATACAAATGGATAGATGCTATAGCCTAGATAGTTGGAGTCTGGCAATTAGATAGATGTAATAGCATGGTGATGTAGATGACTAATCACACATTATGAATACTGAACAGCAAACACTCAAAATTAACATTTTGGAAACAGCCTGTAGATCAGAAGTTGCTTGTCCAAACTATTTGTTCAATACTTACAAATAACTAGACATCAGGATTGGTTTCTGAATGATTCATGAACAGAAAGCAAGGCTAAAGGCCAATTTCTAACCCTTTAAAAATCAATGGAAAGATCCCCACTGGCTTCAAATAAGGTTTGAGTAAGTTCTCCAAATGTGCAATTTATATTATTTACAGTAGGAATTCCAGCCACACACTGCCTCATCATACATGGTTAATAAGAATTTTATGCTTTAGGGGAAAAGATAAAAGATATAGTCATATTTCCTCCTAAAGATATAATTTAACAAAACTCTGGCATTGCAGCATTTTCCTTATACTTTTATGCTAAAAGAAAAGAACTCAGTGTTACCATGGAGGAAAAATAAATTCATTGCCTTTTTAAAATCAAAGAGAAGGCAAACTGTTTTTTGCCTTGCAAACTGAAAATAAGAATGTGACATTTAAAAGAGCATCTAACACCTGTGCACTCATCCTGATCTGTGGGACTGACTATGGCTAGTTTAGTCTTGATGCAATTTGCATAGTTGAGCAGTGAAAGTAGTTCACTGGTTTTGATCTTTCCATACTCTGAGACAAACATGTCAATTACAGTTTGTTTTCTTGAAGCCAAAACTGTGGTGCTTTGCATTGTTTAGTACAGTAAACATTGAAAGAATCTGATGTTTGTTCTGAAAAGCTTATGATCTAATTGATCTTCACACAAGAAAAATGAAAAGGTCTTGCACTGAAGCTTATGGAACTCTTACACTGATTAGAGTCCAATTCAAGATCTATGATGAAAGCTTTTCTTTTGATCTCTACACTAAAAAGATTATTCAGAAGCGGAGTGATATCTAAGAGACTAAATGTTTTTGCTAAACTGTGTCAACAGCTTTTCTTTAAAGCTTAGTGAAAATGCAGTAGTGGATAGGATTCATTCTCAAGCACCAGTAACAGCTCTGAATATTTTGTACATTGTCTATTTAAAGCACAGAACAGCAGAAAACGCTAGTTAATAGCAACTGCCAAAATATTAAAAAAAATTTAAAAATTAGAGCTTCAGTACCTGAAATCTTTTGATGACCTCCCAGTTGTTTTTTTTAAAAAGAAAGCCATGCAGTAATTCATACACTTAGCATAAATCATAGTATTAGCAAGAAACATTTTTGTCTTCCTCTGTTGCTTCCATCTTTTTCAAAACTTGGTGATTTGTGAAACAGTTTGAATTTCATTAAGATAATAATTTACTGTTTATGAACTGCCCTCATTAAATAAAAGTAACCTATTTTTGAATAAATGAACTTAATTTATGAGGCCTATGATATTCTACTGAAGTCAAAGACTATTTGAAAGCAAGCTCCTGCAGTGAATTTCAAAGCGTTTGTTCAGATTTTCTTTCTAAGTTGATAACTTCTTTAAGGTTCATCAGAACTTGTTACTAAGTTACTCTTTATGGACAATTTTCCATCATGCGAGAATCAGGAGCAACCATTAATGGAAATACAATGCAGCACCATTTTTCCCCCCTAACACTTGCTGGAACCTCAGAGCACACCACAAATATTTTTTATTTATCTGAAACAAACGAACAAAAAAACCCGCAAAAACCCTCGTGTCCCGCGCCCCCCC
>PYHW01010837.1:338278-367342 GCA_013186435.1 Turdus rufiventris | reverse complement strand
AAACACAAAAACAAAAACCTTGACCAAAACAAAAACAAAATCATAAACGAAACAAAAACAAAGCAAAAAGAAAACCAGTCTTGGCCAGCTCACAAAACAGTTTTGGCACTTCTTAACTATCTCAAATATCCACTGATTTTTATGTCAGTTTGCTGACAAAGCTGTACCAATGACACAAAATAAAATTAGAATACAGCCAAGTTCCTTTGTGACCTTTTGCAGTTTGTTTATTTTAGGTGGACACGTCGTCCATAAGGCTAGACCAGACACTGTTTTCTGGTGCAAAATGACATTTGGGGAAAATGAAAATATGCCTTGGACTAAAAAGATGCTTAGTAAAAACTGTGGCAGCCGTAGGCTATAGACTGTACTGTTTTGAAGAGTGAGACTCTATTAGCAGGCTAGAATATGGCAGGCTTCTCTTGGAGTCTATGTAAGACTTCAAAGGAAGAAAAAGCTGCTTGCTGGAAATAGAAAAGGAATGCATTTAATTTCAGGATAAGCCCTTGCAGAAGAATGAAATACTCCAGTTGCCTCATTTCGCCAGTTTTAATCATTCATATAAGAAAGATTTTTGAAGCAATGCCTAAAACTAGTGACACCAGAAAATCTCAAGAAATTCACTTGTGTTTTTTCTACACAAACAATTTGAAATTCTCCCTCAAGTTATAAAGAAACATAAATCTGCAGTCAAAGAGATATTTTATGAGATGATGAAAAAGCAACCCTCGTTAGGAAACTTTGGGGTGAAAAAGCTATTGGTCTTGAAACTGCAATGTCCTTTGAGATACTTTTCTTTTGGAACTGAGAGATATTTAAAAGCATTGAAACATGATTTTATTAATATTTTTGGTTTGCTTTTTCTTTTAAGAATATAAGAGTTTAATTTATGACCTTACTACACGGGAGACAGGAACTGAGACAGTAGGAAGAACCTTACAAACCAGCAAGCTACCTGGAATCCATCCTGAAATATTAATTATACATCTGGCAGTACAAAAAGCCTGATTCATAGACCATTGAAATAAATTAATTATGTATCTGGCAGACTCCAAAATCCACTGAAGCCAAAGGAAGTCTTAGGAGTCTTTGACTCCACTGGGCTCTGGATCAAACTGCAGGAGGACGAGCGGAATTAGGCGGGGAGGAGCAGATCACCAGTGCTGCTGAGAGCAGAGCAAACTCAGATCAAGGAGATCAGAGCAGCAGGTGGCAGTGTGTAAACACCCCCAGGCTCTCAGAAATGCCTCTCTAACACTGGAGGGAAGGGGAGGGAGGGGGTGTACCTCCCACAGCATTTGTAAGTGACCTATCTATTTTCACTCTCTGTAAATCTCAGTGAGAGGTGGCTAAGGATTTTGAAACAAATAACTTCCCAGTGAAAAGATAAAGGTACAAAATCTCACCTTGGTTGCTGGGTATGATCACACGTAGATTTCAGTAACCTTGTACCTCTCATCAGAGCTCTGCCTAAGGCTCCTGGACAACAAACAGGCAGTCCAGCTTAATTTGAATGATGACAGCTAAAAGCTGTGTGCCTTCCCCATTACAGGAAGGTATGGACAGAATAACGAGAAGTTCACACCACACTGGGGGAGGTCTTTTCACAGAAATGTCTTGGCATCATCTAGCCATTAGAGTCGCTATTAAAACACAGGTTTTGAAGACTAAAACTAAGATTTGCTGGATACTCCTGGGGATTGAAGTGGAGATTAGGATAAAAAATGTCTTCAGATAGAAAAAACAGTAAAAGAATTGAGACAGCAAAAACATCACCAAGTTTCCCTGTGCTTTCCTACTTGTGCACTGCTTGCACATAATTCTCTACTCAATAATGAGCAAAGAGACTCCTTTACTTTTTGCCTTTGAAAGTCAAGGCAAGTCAATTTTTAAATATTGTTTAACTAAAGTGTGGTGAAATGTCTTTTCAGGATTCAACCTCTAAGATGTTTGCAGAACAAGAGACAGTTATGAAACCCTAAAACATACACTTGGAAATAAATGAGAGCAAAACAAAACTAACAACCGAAACAGACTGTCTCTGATCTCACAGTGTACTGATATTCACTAAGAAAGTATTATTTTCCTTTAAAATGGCTTGTATGGGGCTAGCTTTTGGATTTGTGATAACATCATACTCAGCTAAGGGAAGCAGGAGAATGGAGTGATAGCATTTGTCTTCAGAATTTGACATTAGATGTGATGGAGCCCTGCTTTCCTGGAGATGTCTGAACATCTGCCTGCCCTTTAATTTCATAGTAGAAATATGATATTTCTTACAATATTATACACACAGGAATGTGAAATAAAAGGAAAAAAAAAAAAAGTAACATAACAGTTTTAAGGTTCATTACAACGACTATGAAAATAGGAAACCTCCAGGAAAATTTGTAACAGTGAAACAGTAAATATATGGATGGAGATCTACCATGACCTCAACAAGACTTTGAGATTACTTACAGGAAAAGCCCACTGTAAATATTATTTGGTGTATTTTAGTGTATTCTGTATTTCTGAAGATCGATAATTTATGTTTGTTTTTAGAAAAATAAAAAACTAAGTCTGCTGCATTATTGATTATGATATGTTGGGGGATTTGGCTTTGGGTTGTTGTGTTGGTTTTTGGTTTTGTTATTTTTTTTTAATTGAGATGGAAGTGCAAATTAAACTATAAATGTTAAATTTCAGTATTTGGTGTATTATAAATATGCAAAAAAACCCCTTCCTATATCAAAAAAAGGTTTCATTAGAAACTGGTAAAAATAAGAACAATCATGTTGGGAGAAACAAAATATGGTGATATTATGGGGTTTTAAAAATAAATAAGTTTAATGTTTAGAACATTTTACCCCCAGAATATATAAAAATTATACATACACATCAATTATCATTAAATCCTTGATCTGATAATGCTGTTTATAAATGAATACTTACACTTTGTCATTCTTATTTTCTGGATTCTAATACTATAAAAGAGACTCAAATTTTTAAGACTATGTTTTGAGCACTTTTAATTACTGCTTATATAACACAACATTGTAATAGACTCTTACCTTCATTATTATTATTTATCATTGATGTAACTACATATACATGAATGAAACTGGATTACATCAGAATTGAACTATTTCAATAACACTGCTACTTATCTGCACTCAAAGACTAAAGCTGTTCAGTTTCCATGAGGCTGAAATTAAACATGAATTAAGAAAAGATTTCAGAAGGCTCTTAGATAAATCAACAGTGCTGTAACCATAAAGGTTTGCAATTCTGTTTTAGATATGTCCCCAAAGCAAATTCTTGGAATTTTCCTTATAATGGCCATCTATGAAATGGGTTTTTTTGGGTACACGTGTAATTAATTTTTTTATTTTCTGAAATGATCATGATCTTGCTCGGCTCAGTAATACTTCTATTGTGGGGCAATTTCTATACATTTTAAATAAAAATATATTTTAAAAATCAGATTGCAAAACCATGGGTTCTGACTTCTCTTGTAAATGCAGTAAAGTCTAAAATCCAAGGATTTTATGCTAAAACACTGTGGTCTAATTATCCATATGCTACCTCACCTAGTTATTCACCTTATTTTATGGCTATTGTTTTATTTTTCATTACACGTATTATGAATTAACACGGAAAAAAGTAGAAATAGCTGAAAGCCAAGAGAAATATGAAATCTATTAAAGAACTAACTTAGAAACACAAATCTGTTGAATATTGAAAAGTTACGCGATCTAATTTAGCGAATGTCAAAACCAGTATTAAAACAGTGTTGGTTTTCATCACTTCCAGGTATTGGTTCACTGTGAGGATTGTAAATATAAATGTAAATGCTTGTTAATGATTTTAAATAAAGCTAAAATCAAAGAAGAAATCACAGGAATAACTTATACTAACCAAACAAGAAATTATAACAAATAACACCATGTCAATGCTCCAGTGCTGTAATGATTTTAAATTAGAAAAGCAACATTTACAGAACGGGTTGCTCATTTAACATTTTTAGGATCTGTCAATAAGATCACTTTTGGCATGAAACAGACTATTTATTTTGATTAAAGGAAAATCTCTCAATGAAAATGCTCAAGCAAATACCAGGAGGAATTCTTGACTTGTTCAGAGCCTGGAGCATTCCTACATATCACAAGGGTTTGAGAAAGAAGCAAACAGTGCTTGAGGGTCTGAAAAAATGTCAATGTGGTGTGTAGATAGGCTGTTGAGGTTACTGAAGAATATTGTTTCAACAAAGGGTGGGAAGCTGCAGATCTGATTAACTCCTTGGCTGCACTCTTTGTGGCTATTTGCAGAGTGCCTCTTGGTGGGTGGTAAGAATGCTCTGTCTTACTGAAACAATTTTTCAAAAGGGTCATTTATGTTGAGTAAAGCAGGTATCACATAATGTTTAACACAGAGTAGCTGTTTATGAGGGGCTTGCATTGTGGGGTTTTTTGTTATTGGGGGGTAAGCTTTTGTTTGTTTTGTTGATTGGTTGGTTTGGATTTTTTCTGGTTTTCTCCTGTTAAAAACCATCATGTCTATGAAGGCCTCCATGCACAAGTCATCCCGTTCTGCTGTGTGTTTTATGTCTTTGGAGACATTTGCAAGCAAGAGAAATATAATTCACTCCAGCAGTAAAATGAATACAGCAATACATGCCATCAGGTACATCTCTACTAAAAATATGTTATGTTTGCTGTTCTCATTACCTCTGGCTGCTGCAAAGTCTCTAAACTGACCTTGCAAGGAGGTAAGGTGCCATCTGGATGAGGGGAAAATCTCTTCAGAGACAATGTGGGTATAAAGTACTAAGTTTAATTACTTTTATTTTAGAAGTTAAAAAAACCCCTCAAACCCACTGTATGATCATATA
This sequence comes from Turdus rufiventris, assembly GCA_013186435.1. NCBI lineage: Eukaryota > Metazoa > Chordata > Aves > Passeriformes > Turdidae > Turdus > Turdus rufiventris. The sequence goes on along the minus strand of PYHW01010837.1, from coordinate 362,469 downwards.
AAAAATAAATGGCATCAAGGAAGATAGCACAGAATCGTATTCCTTAGGATCAGGTTAAAAGGAGAATATAGTTGTAAAAGTCATGTGCTTTTTAGAATTTTTTTAATGCAAAATCCCAAATGCACCTATAAAAAGGTCTTCATTATGGATAAAATGGTTTATTCTGATTTGGATTTTTTTTCCCCCCTCAGCTCCAAGCCTAGCACTTCGGTTTTGAGATGTGAAAACTAAAACAAAAAATAAAAAACCAACAAAACCATTAATTCAGTATAATGTAAGTATGATATAATATATATATTAATAGCTATAACTGGAATAGAAAATAGCCATTAAAGGTAACCAGGTCATAGACCCAAGTGTGAAACAGATGAGATATTTTATGGAAGCACAGAAGGGAAGCAGGAAGTCCTTGTCATACTGCAAGTATATGACCTAAAATTTCTTGTCTTTTGGCACATTTGAAATATTTGAATGAATATAACTATTTTTATTCATATTGTTTACAGGATAGGCTGATTACAATAGCTCTGACATATGTCATAACTTTTGCTTTAAACAACTTGAAATCTTATTTACTTCAACCATCTTAAATCGATGCTTGCATGCTGACTGCCCCATAAAAGGAATAAACATATCTGCAGATCAAGTTGAATATTGTCATTGTTCGTATGAGGTGTTGATAGCTTACTTTTGGACTGTGGGCACATGAGCAATTATCCTTGATCGTACAGAATTTGTTCCAGTCAGTAAGATCTTTGCAACAATTTGCAATAAAGTATTCAGAAAATAATTCACAAGACTGAAGAAGATTGTATCAATATTGTTTTCCTAAGAGTAAGACACAAAGAAGGCATATAATGTTAGAAAGACTACCCCTAGTTATCTAGTTTTTTAAGACATGGGCCAAGATATGAGCTTACTCCACCACAGTGTAAATACCCAAAAGGGTTGGACAGCTGATGATAGCTATGATTTAACACACTGAAAACATTAGCTGTGTTTTTATTTTCCTGTTCCACCAATGTACTTATGAATCAAAATGCAACTACCATGCATCTCCCATGGACTATTACATTTGGTTTACACACCAAATGTACACACCAATTTTGCAGAAAATTTTTGTTTGTATTTATGAAAGAATCTGCTTTTGAGTGTATTTGGTAATCAAGTTCTGAAAATAAAAGCGTCTGATTTATCTGACCCATCACACGTGAGACAATTCAAATTACAACATTTGCTAATAATTCAAAGTGTAAACAATATCAGTATCAACAGTGTGCTTAGTAAATATAAATAAAATTCAGATAATCTCTAAATATAATGACAACATGCAGTTCAGTGTTATAAATAAATTTGAAGTATGTACATAATATGAATATACTGACACAACACAGTTCTGAATACTTTTCCATTGTAAGGATATTAAAATAATAAATTATTTAAATATTTAGACATTGATTTGTAGTGTATGGATCACTCATATCTATGCAATACCACATAATACAAAGTAGTTCTGATCATACAGGTCCCACATGCCAATATTCCTAACACTCACATGCTTAGGGTTCCTATATAATTAATGTGTTCCTTGTTTTCCACAGCAGAATCCTGGGCACTGTCTTATAGATATTTTTATACTCCCAAATGGCTTCATCTTTTGATCTTCCTCTGTTATTTCAATTTTCTAGTGCTCTTGCTTTGTTCAGAAATACCTACACTGGCATAAAAAACACCCATTTTCAGGAAAGGCATTCATACATAATACTTGTTTCCACTATGCAGATATCTGTCTAACCCATCTGCTCTTTCCTATTTCTACTTCAATATTTGTCTTATTATTCCCACCTCAACTTCTTCCCTCACAGCTCACAATTTTTTATAGTCCAAAATAGACCTTATTGCAGTTCTGTCACTTATTGTCAAAAGGATTATGCAAATGCATCTCTGGCCCTATATGAAGCTTCACTTTTCTTCAAAGCAATATGACAGATGGGCTTATGGCTGGCAGCCATACCCTTAAGCCAAAGCAGTGATTGTTCCTGCCTGAACTGATTGTCCTTTTACCTGTATTGTGTTTTCACAGATTTTTAAAAGCAAGTTGGAACCAGGTCTTAAGCAGGAGGGCAAATGAGCACCAGCTGGAAATGAAGATGATTCATCCATAGATTTTGGCCTATAAGAAGGCAAGAAATGGAGTCAGGGAACAGGTGGCTAGAGGAGCTGATGATAAAATAAAGAAACATAGTAGAAGAAAAATTTGTTAATTTGCCTTCAATTATTTGAAGTAATTCGACTTCCACTTATCTACTGCTGGTGCTGTATTATTGTTGTGGTATTTTCTCTTCCAGGCTGTTCTATTTACATAGTTGTATACCATTTATGTATGTATGCATATAAAGTGCCTTTGGGAAACTAAGTTTATTAATATAGTAAATTTATTTAATATAAAAAAGTATAAAATGGTGGTAGCAACGCAGCACAATTGTTGTATTTAATTTGAGCTATCTTGTCCATTTTCTATCTATCTTCGAGTTTTACCAATATTCAGTGACCTGGTGGACACCATTCAATGGCTGTGTTGTTTATGTACTTTGGTCTTTCACCACTGCCAATTTCTGCTAGGATCCACTACCAAGTTCTGCACAGAGATTTATGTATGGCATGAGAATATCTTGCATCTATGTTATGATCAGTTAAAATCTGTCTATGTCACTTTCATTTCCTACCCTCCTTAGTCAGCTGTAAGTCTTCCCTCTGTTAGTAGATAGTTTTGCATTGCTTGCCTGGCATTCAGAAGAGTTGGCACTGCACTGCATCTCCATGCTATTTATGCACTAACTCCACAGTGTGAGAAGTCCCAAAGTGAGTGAATCTCAGGATTTCTTCTTGAGGTACTGGATTTAGATTAAATATTTTTATAACTCAGGTAGAAAAAAGTTGTGCTTAAACACACACTCCAGCTCCACTCGTGATATCTTCTTTTTCAAGTAAGTCTATAATTTTCTTGTATGAAGTAATTCTGACTACCCAGAACTAAGAATATCTAACCTCTATAATCTTAGTGTCAATACTACTGCTTTTCTCTTTTTTTTCAGCAGTGCAGGTAAGCCCAGAACAGATTTATTTGCACAGGAAAAGAAGATAGATTTATCTCCTGCATTGGATCTACATGTGGATGTAAGACCCCACTCAAGGAAAAAGAAATCGAGTCAGAAAGACAAGAAAGAGTATTCTCTCCCTTCAAGGAGAATTCCAGGGGACTAAGCTAATTAAAATAGAAAACAAGAATTAGGGAAAGAATTTTTGGTTCTTAAAATAAGCAACAGGAATGGAACGCAGCTCACAACTGAGAATTTTTTTTTCTAAAAATTTTAACTTAACTTCACATACCACATTTCTGTAACAGCTAAACCCAGATTTCCTAAGAAACCTCAGTCAGAAAATTCCTCTAAGTTATAAATATCCTAATTTATCTTCTGAAAATCCAGCTACTAAGAAACCACTTTTTATTGTCCTTCTGAAAATCCAGCTGAAGATCTTACTTGCTCTAGTTTGCATCTACATATTTCACAGATGAGTGCAAAATCCTTTTCTTTAGCCGATGTAATGCTCTGCATTTTTTCCTAGACAATAGCTTCTGCCAGTGAATATCTTCAGTCCTGAGTTTGTTTCCACATTTCACTCTACTGGACTGCACCCTGTGAGCCACTTTTCAGCTCATAAGCTTCTTCTCTTCACATCCTTTACCAATGTGTTGGTTTCTTGACACAACTGTGGAAATTTTAAAGCAGTTTTATTTGTGGGCATATTTAAGATGTTATGGTATCAGAAATCATGCATAAAGTAATCAAATCAAAGTGATTTTAATGCCAAAAAAAAAAAAAAAAAAAGGAAACCCTTTCTACCTGACATCAGATCTGTGATATCCTCGACTTGCTTATTTAATGAAAGAGTAAGATCTGATATGTGTCTAGACACTCTCTGTTAATAACTGTGATCTAAATTTTTTTTGCATATTAAAAATAATAATAATAAAAATAAATAAATTATCTTTTACACCATTATGGCTGTTGGGGAAATCAGAGAAAGAGAGAGGCAATTTGGTTTTCAAAGTTTGCCTGTAAAGATTTCTTGTTTGGTATCCTCTTGGCTGTGGTTTTTTTGCTTTGTTTAGGTATTTATTTTTATTTTTAAGAGAAATTTAAAAAGTAAGTTAAAGAACCATATGTCAGTATTTCTTGTCATGTAAGAGGGGATTCATACCACACAAAGCCCAAGGTAAGTAATGTCACCTAGTTTTCCATTCTTTCTTTATGAGCACTGAAATGAAAGGTTACTCAGAAGGTCAAATTGTCCTAAATATTTTGTCCTGAATATTTATTATCATCACAAGCTGATAGCAGCCTAGATTTCCACAGAAAGTCATGGTCCTGCACTGTTTGCATCCAATCTTTTCACCAGCCTATTTTTCTGTCTCCTACATTTTGGCTAGAGCCCCGACTGACTTGGTGGTCAAACTGCACAGCTGCATTCCTCCTTGCTACCCTTGTCCTTATGCAGGACTATGCACCTCTAAGAGCCTGACAGTAAGCTATGCTGCCCCATCCCACTCCTGCACCCGTGCTGCGAGCACCTCCGGGCACTGCCTGCATCCCGGGGGATGCGCTGCTGCATCCCAGCCAAGCTGCTCCCGGCATCGCAGGAGGCAGATAAGAAAAAAGCAGGGAAAAAAGGCAAAAACTGCTCCGCTCCCTGCACCCCGTCTCAGCAGCAGCAAAGGTAGCACAGAGTGGTGGTGACCTAGCCTATGTTTTTTAAAGTAACCTTATCTTTTTCCCTAACTTTTCTCTATTTTTCTGTTTCTTTGCCTCTTTTACTATTAAATAAAAGTATATTAATGTCTTTGTATCAACACTTAATCTTGTTTGGGTTTTATCTCTTTTTTAGAGGGGGGATATTTTGAACCTCCAAAGTTTGTTCAGTTTCATTCACAAAAGAATTAGTTCTCTTTTCTCTTCTATGATTAAACTGATTTGTAACAGGACCATTAATAGGAAAAACAGAAGAACACAAGGCAGAGGCCAGAAGGATAGTGCAAAAAAATATCACTGTCAGAAATAGCCTGATCTTAAATAAACTCAATTAAATAAATCCATTTAATCAAGCAAGTATGCCATAAAATTTTATACCAGCCTGACACTGAGGGCTTCTGCCAAAAAGAGAGAAGTCTTCTCCTTACGTCTGGCTCCAGAATCAATTCTCACTGCTCCAGGGAAGAAGCTCATCTTAAAGCAAACCCATCAGAATAGTACTTATTTTTCAAACTACTCAGTCAAACAGGTACCTTAATCCTTATGCTTGTACAAGGAAGAGGAATACATAGCGAAATGTGGAAGAGATAGAAGAAACCATTTCAGAAGCAGCTTGTTACTAAGTTCAGTAGCAGTGGAAGAACCTGAAGTGTTTCTGCTGGAGTCAAATAATGCATGTTCCAGAAAAGAGTCCTATTAACTGTCTCTAGAAGAGACAAATTTTACAACTTGATTAGGTCAAATACATCTGTATTAATATGCAAAATGTGGTGAGAAGAATTTCAGCCTTAAGCCGTTCCGAAATTCAGCAACACAGGCAAAATTATACAAGGTTCAAATGTTCATCTAGTTTTCATATTAGCAATTGAAGATCCAATTGGGATTATTAATACTCTTAATTGAATGTGGACAGAAATTCTGACAGGACTGCACCCACTGAGATTGATATTTTTAGGGGTTTTTTTGGGTGTAAGTTGTAAGCTTCTTACAGGAGGTAGTATGGATGCTGCAATATTCCCAGTGGAATTTAGTGACCCAGCTGCAATGAGCAACTTGAAATATTGTGGCTTAATCTGTTATCAAGATACGGTCTGATGACCTTGTACTTTCTTCTCTGTCTTCAAGGAATGTATTAAATTTGCTCTTACATTTGTAGTTTAATATCATCTTCTGTGTTTTTTTCCCTTTTTCTTTATTTTGTTGTATAGTTTCTACAGAATACTAGAGATGTCATGTTTTCTCAAACCAAAATATAAATCCTCTTAGATATAATTCAGTGATATCAGAAAATAATTTATACTTGGGAATTATTAAAAAATATATAATGTTGAGGTATATTTTTATGGCTTGGTGTCTAAGAAGTCAACATGCAATTTTTTTTACTTAGGAGACTTGGGTTTCATTCAAGTTGGAACTGGCCTGGAACTCCATTTTTCATTCTGTAACACAGGCATTGTAGTCTCACTGTATTGTAAAAAGAGTGAACTATATAGTGCAGCAGCAATGGGACAGATCTTTGCTCATGTTATAGTGTAGGAGTTTTTTCTTCATGCGCTGAATACTCTTCCATTGACTGCAGTTAAAAAGAGCGTGGCAAATGAAACAATTAGTATTCATGATAATACTTGCAATTTTTAAAAACTATAGTAAATTAATATTTTTTAGATTTCTGTGTTTGTAACTTAAAAAAAAAAAAAAAAAGCCTTGAAGAAGCTTAAATTTCAGATTTTCATCAGAACTTTTAAGTTTTGAGAATGTGGTGGCAGTAAAACCTCCACCCAGATATTTTCTCTTCCTCCCAAATAAATGAGAAAGAGAATCAGAAGGGGAACTTGTGGGTCAGGAGAAAGATCAAGTGCAAGTGTGAGAGACAGAAATAAGTTTAGTATAAACTCTTTAAGTTTCTCCTTGATAAAGCAGTTCTTGTGGATTTTGGAACACATTAGATTACTGACCATGTGTTTAATATATATTTCTTAATTGGTGGAGGATGATCAGACATGGAGCAGGCTGCCCAGATGGACTCACCATCCCTGAAAGTGTTCAAAAATCATGTGGCTATGGTGTGATGGTCAACATGGTGGGAGAACACAGTTCTAGGGTAACAGGTGGACTTGGTGGTCTCGGAAGTTTCTTCCAACCTCAATGATTCTGCAAATGGTACAAAAGGATTTGCTTACCACCACAAGATCAATGCCCAGTCAGTCTTCAAGCAGCAGATATTTTAGAAAATTTCCCCCCATTTTAGTTTTATTGCTAACCATGATGTTACATGGTACAGAATATACCTTTGATAAGTTGGGATCAGCTGTCCCAGTTGGGTTCACCCCCATCCACTCGCTCATCCCCAGACTACTCTCTGGGGCAGCAGAGTGAAAAAGAAAGGCCTTAAAGTGGTGCAGGAACTGTTTGTCAGTAGCTAAAACATTTGTTTTTATGTTAGCTGAATCCCATTTTGTGTGATAGGCATAACACTTTGTGCAAGCTTCAAAAGTAAGAAAAAGGGCAAGTCAGGGAAAAAGTCTATTGCTGCTTGCAGCTGGGCCTTGAATTGGAAAATCTTGTTCCTGCGCATTTCAGCCCTTGGCTCAGCCAGAACCACTTCATCCCATCACTGTGAAGAAGATCATTTAGTGCTGTCAACACAAATAACTTCAGTTTCTCCAACATTGGTGATGATCTTGTCTCCTATATATGGATACTTTGAAATTTTTTCAAAATCCATGGTTACAGATGAAAGAGCTAAAAATAAAAATAAAAATAAAAATAAAAAAAATTTAAAAAAAAAAAAAAATAAGGAAAAGTAAAAGTGACCCTTCTGGAAGTGGAAACCTAGATTTTCAAACTTTCACCTTAGACAACTGGATGTATCAATGTATCATTAGTAATGAGATGACCAGTGCTTCTAGTCTTGGTCACAGGCAACATCATTCTGTTCCTTTCGAAATCTCAGAAACCATATATTTCCTAATAATCAGATCAATTTTCTCATCTCATTGGAACTTGAACAACTAGCAGTAAAAAAATGGCAATACTGCTTACAATCATGATCTACCCTTATTTTGGCTGAGGAAATATAATTGACCTAGTTTGGTCTCCGTTTCCTTAAATTAACAACTATTTGCTATGAATTTCTATCTAGACTTCATTAGCTTCTGTGTTGAGATAATTCTGTTTTTAGGAAAGAGGTGTCTTTATACTGATAAATCCTGAAGCTGTATAGGATGCATCAAGATGATCTGTACCGGTGAGGAAAATGAGAAGATTACACAGATGGAATGCAAGTGTAATTGATTCATAAAAACTAAAAAATAAACTTACCTTATCTAATTTTGCATATCATATATGACACACTGGCCCTTCTTATCATTGGATCAATATGCAGTGCAACACGAGTGTGTGAGATTCCTTGGACTGTAAGGTTTCTTAAGGACTGCCTTGTGTCATGACAATAGGAAGTAGAGCAATTTGAGATTCAAAAGTGAGGCCTCAGGACTGTAAGAGACTAAGCCATATTTCTGTCTGCTCTTTTGTTTTCGACTTACCTTTTGCCAAACGTAACCCTGATCAAAAAATTTCTGTGTGCTCAGAATTGGATTAAAGATTTATCACTTTTTTTTTCCCTTTTTTTTTTTCTTTTATTTTTTTTCTCTCAGTAAGAGCTCAGTATGGGTGGGCAGGGACTGAAGAAGAAAATAATAAGGAGAACATAAGATGCAGGCAGTGACAAGAAAGAAAAAGAGATGAAAATATAATTGTAACAAACATTTCAATTTCATTTATAAGGAAAAGTGAGGAATATTTTATTCTTTGTGTAGCCCAACACAGATAATTTTAACCATGTGGGATATCACAATGGTAGGTCTGTCTTTTACTGTTACATTGTTCACATTAAAATTCATGTACTGTTTTTTTTTGGTAAAAAGTTTATACTTCTCTTGCATCAAAGAGAAGAGATTCCTTTTGTATTTTCCTCTTATTTTTATCCCAGAATGAGACTGCATTAAACTGTCTAGTTCCTTTTGATTTTCTGAAGTGTATTTTGAACTTTTGCTTCAAATTGCATTCTGATTTCACAAAATGATTGTTAGTTAAATTTGAATTTTCCTTCTTCAGCATTTCTACTAAACTTGCAAGATTACTGAGGATTTGACCCAGGGAAAAATATGCACTTTCACTATGTAATTGGACTAATTTCAGAGACACATCTCAGCAAAGCCAATTGCTCAAGTGGGACCAGACTTTGATACATACACTTATTTTGCAGTTCCATTTTCTTTTACAAGGAGTCCAGTAGAAACGAATGGACATGATTTTTATACAATTTTGTGTGTTGAATAATAAGTTATTCTGTCACTTTCATATGCCTGGGTCCCAGAATAAGATAGTTCAGTGTTTCATGGAAATCTGCTTGACTGAAAATTAGATATGTCGTTTTTCTGTCCTGCTCTTCATTGATCTGAAAAACAACTAGTTTCTGTTTTCTCAATGATTATTCTTTATGCATATAAAAAGTGGTGTTATGGTCTAAACCAGACTTCATTTTTCTAGATCAAACAAATTGAGTTTCTTTAATCTTTTTTTAAAAGGAGATAAAATTTGCCTATTCTGCCACAGCATCTAAGTATCTTATGAGCTTTTGAAGTTTCTCTAATTGTTTCAAGTTTTTATTTAAAAGGGGTTTGAAAGCAAGAAAAATGAGACTTTTAAAAGGTTTACCTTCCACGTATCTTAGAGGTGCGATTCAAAGCAACTGTTTTCTTTAACATATAAGAAAGGAAAATAATTTCTCCGGGCAATGGCTTCCCTTTAAGAAGAATCTTGCTGAGATTACAGAAAATTTCCAGGTCAAACTTATTAAGGAGAGAAGAAATATTCAGATTATTTTTTTAACAGCCATTTTCTTAATACACTTCAAAATTAGAGGTTTTTTTTTACATTTTAATTAATCTCATGTTTTTATTCAGCTTCAGCTTGATCATTTCATATCTCCATTGTAGATTTAAACATTTGTTTTCTTTTTAATGTGACATTACTCCTATTTTTGTATTGAATTTACTCTTATAAATTTCAGGCCATTTCTGCAATGGATCATGATCATTCTAAATTCTAATCCCATTCTTTATATATTTTATAATCTTACCAGCATTAGCAACAGCTCTCATATTTTTCCTGTTTCACCATACAAGACATTAACAAAAATAATAAATAGTATTTTTCTAAGACAGATTCATTGGATACTTAGTGTAGTGCTATGCTGGGTAAATGCACTGCTATTAGCTTTGAGTAAATTGTGTTCAAAATCAGAACAGTTGTATCAGTAAAGTAATCAATGCTGAAGAGGGTGCATTCCCGAGAATGCCTTTGAATAGTATTGCATGAGCTTAGTTCTCTGTAACAAAGCACTGCATTGTGAAGGTAAGCCCTGGGAGGCCTCATTTGAAAAATGCTTCCAGTTTGAAAAAAAATAGGCTACTAATGAAGGGTCTTATTTGTATTTATGTATACACTCTTTTTTTTCTTTCCAACGAACCAATCATCCTCTTTACATTTGTGACATGTAAAACACATAAGATTGTGTCAACAACTTTTACCAGATAAAGATTCCTATGGATTTCTAACAAGTCTGTCCAATCCTTCTCACTGCTCAAAAAATGCAATTGAGATAGTTCTACACAATTTTCTGTTGACAAATCTGTAATTTCTGATTCTTATTTCACAATTGTGCTTTATATACTTGCACAATGTTTGTTTGTTTGAATATTTTTGTGTGTTGTTTCTTTTCATTTGTAGAGATTTTTACAGTTTCCTCTTTCCCCCTTTACTGGAATATGGTTTAATTGAGTACTGTATTGCTTGGGACCCTCATACTTAATCAGCCCTCCTCAATTCTCAAAATAATAAGTAGCATTTGAGAGATAAGAATGAGAAGTCCTGCAATTCTCTAATATAAATTTCTTCAAGCCCAGCAGTCTTAAATATTCTTAGCATTAGCTAAGTACGCTTTAAACTGCTTGCTCTCCATTCTTGCTTCCGTCTGTATCTACATGTTGTTAATTTTAGATATGTTGAGCCTCTGGCAACAATCAACCTTTTTCATGAAGTCTGAGAGGAAAAAAGTCTAGGGGGAGAAACATTTTAGCCTCCTATGTATTATATGTTATATCTGCGATAAGTCAATCAGTGTTAGGCTTGGAATGCTGCAGAAAGATTCACTGTGCCTCATAGCACTTTGTGAGGCACAACCTCAGCACTGACCAAGTAAGGAAATACCTAATCTATTCTTAAAGTTGGAAATTAAATTTGCCTGAGTTCAATGAGAGTCTTTACAGTGACTTGAGAAAACTTCAGAACAGTTTAGAACATGGTTATTGGACCAACCTTTAGGTACAAAATGTATATCAAAATTCCAGTTTCCAATCTGCTTTCAATTTTTGCTGGTCACAAAATTTTCCATGGCTGAGTTTAAAGAACCTCCCAATGAAGCTTTCTTTACCACCTCTCTCCTCTGTACACGCATCTTCTTCCAACCTGAGACAAGGAACCACAACAAATCTCATCAGCAGGAATAGCAACAAAGCTTGCAGTCTCAAGACTGCACCAGAATGTCAGGCTGCTTCTGAATGAAAGCAAGAAAGGAAGAAAGTTGCTTCGTGATACAACATGATGACAGCCATCTGAATTCTGATAAATAAGGATGTAGCAATAAAGTTACTTGTTCAAAGTGTCTTTTCCTGATCACATCATCAGTGCTTTCACAGAAGCAGCAACAGCATGACTCTGAATTGGGTTGTGGGAGGATGGACATGCGGATGTCTGGATGATAAGGTAAGGAGTATTGATCAGACTCTTTTCCCCACCTTTCCAAAACATTCTTTACACTTCTGATGGGTTGATCCTGGCCAAACTACAGTGCACTCATGAGAAACCATTTATTCGTTTTCCTCACAGAGAACCACTTCTGTGTCTTTTTTTCCATCTTCACCAAAAATCAATTAATGCAAAACCAACACAACACTAAAGAGAATCATGCTGAAAGCAAGTGCCAGAGCTATACTTATCCATACATACTCTGGTTTATGGTCTTCTGATGGCCAGTGGGGCTTTTGCTCTCCTTTGACAAACAGAAAGATTTAATTTTTTTAAGGTAGGTATTGTAGGTTTAAGGAATGACTGCAAATATATGAAGTACCAAGAAAACTCCTTTCTGTCTTGGTGGGGAAAAGTACATATTCTCCTAATTTTGAAAGAAATTTGATGCAGAAAGCCAGGAACACAGGACTTTGCATGTGAAATCAGAAAATGGTGAAGTATTAGCAAGTCATGTATTGTCATGGAGCATTCCCACATACTGAGCCCAGCTCTCTGTACTGTTAATTGCTGGAATGATCTATGATAAACTTTTGGCCCAAGTAAATGTTTGTTCTTCTAAACAATTTCTGTGCATACTTCATGTGTTAGCACAAAGAACATTTCTGACCAGCATTTTAGATATGACCACTGTATTTGGAGGATTGAAGAATGCAATAATAAGAATGAAGATTTTTCCTTGGTGAATGGTTTTAGTGTCAAGAATATTTATGGGCATTGTTTCTTCCAATAATATAGGTGTGGCCCTACAGCTCCTTTAAGGAAGGCACAGAATTGACTCCAACATCACCTCTCAAAAATTTGTCCTACTTCATCTAAATTAACTCATTTTTTTTCTCTCTAATGTTATTGTCTTATGTAGAAACCTGATCTCAGTGACTCTACTAGTGTTAATTTTGTAATCACAAAGTTAACACTAACCTATTAATTTCAGACTGGAACAAAAAAAAAAAAAAGACATCAAGCATATCTGTTTTATAATGAACAAGGATACAGAAAAAGGTATGTCTGTGAATGTAGATATTATAAATCTTTGGGTAAAAACTAGTAACAGGGTTTTGAAAAAAACGAAGAAAAAAAAAACCAAACCACAAACTGCAAAATTAGAAAAAAAATAAACAACATAATTCACAGGTTCCAAAAAGCAAATATTAGGATGTGTTGTATGGAAGTGGAAAAAAACAAAATAACAACAAAAATTCCCTCTCAGAAAAACTGTGAAACACTCCTACAAAAAGGTTAATCCCAAATTCTTGCCAAGATTTTTTCCCTTCATTTTATTTCTCCTTACAGTTATTTTCAACATAACCCTTTGGCTGCAAATTTTGCAGTAGCTTCATAGCTTAAAAAAACCCACGACTCTTTCCTTTATAATTTTTATATGACATACTATTTAACAGACAGTTGCTGTGCCAAGTACACTATATTGTGGGGAGTTTTTATCCTTTTATTTTCTATTGTGGAAACTGGTGAAGTAAGGACACATTCAGAAAATGAGGTGAGTAATACCTATTCCATGGAATCTTTTATTTTATACAGTAATGGAAGGTTATCTTTAGAGATGGAACCAAATAACTGTCTTTATATCTTTGGTAGGAAATACAGATATTGCCTACACAGAGTGAGAGATAATACTGCTGACAATTTTACTATCATACGGCCTTACAAGCAGCAAGGTAGAAAGAGAAACTAATGTGAGAGACAATAGTTTGGAAATGTGTTATAGGTAGAGATAAAATGGGTCTGTGTATGAAAACCAAATATATTTTTCATGGCTGAAGAAAGTGCTGTTGAAGAAATCCAAAATCTCATTTGGGCCTCTTTTTTATGACATATTGCCAAAGATGTCCATATAGAAGAATAAATTTATATTTCGCTCTAGCTTTTGATGATGCAAATAATAATCTAAGAAACCACAGGCTAGTCTCTAACCTCTCAACAGATTGATGAAAACAACAAATAACAGAGTGTGCTTCAGCCTGTTGGTCTTGCAAAGGAATGGTTGGAAGACAAGTATTGGTTGAGATCAGCTTCTGAAATGTTCAGTTCTGATGGGTCTGTGAGGCAAGCTGGCAAAAAGAACTGCATGCCTCAGGAAGCACTGACAGAATTCCTGAAAGGGAACAAAGTCTCAAGTGGGAAAACAGGGTGAAAAAGCCCCAATCCCTGATTGTAATAGCAGAAAGATGGTGGAGATAAGGAAAGCAAAGGTAAGAAAATCTAAAGGTAGCAACCAAAAAAGTTAACGCCTATGAAATGAAATAAAATAAAATCATCTAATAAATATCAGACTGTGTAGACCAGATGCCAGAAATAAAACATAACTCAATAACTGTTATATATATTTTAACAGAGACGGCTTCGTGCCACCAGAATCAATTCAGGGGTGTGGAGGTATGGAATTTTGCTTTACCTCTTAAGATATAAGTAACAGAATTAATCAGAAAGGTTAGCTTCATTGGGATATTAAAAATAAATTACCAATATAATTAAAATATTTTTATATTGAAAATTAATGAAAGGAAACAATTTACATCAGTATAATATATATCCATAGACAAATAAAATCAGAGTTCTGCATACATATTTACATATATCTATGTTATACATAGCTAAAAGAAGTTGTTTGAAATCTAGAAACTGTATTTAAGACCCTGGTCTTTTAACAACATCTTTGTAGATATATTTCTCTGTGCACGTGTATTCCTAATGACTACTGGATGTCTATTAAGGGTTTTTTATGTATTAAAAAATCTCATTTCAGAACAGAAATGTTTGCATGCAAAAACATAAAAGATTTTTAAAAATGCTTTCATTTTTCTATTCTTAGGCGGGAAAAGAAAATAACAATAAGAAACTGGTTGATAACATTGATTTAGAATAAGTGATAGAGTTCACACTGCAAGTAAAAGTTATCTGCATGTAACCCCAGATGCAAGATGTCTGGGTATGGAGACCCAACTTTCTTCTTACCTTCTCAACTGGAAATGTACTGCATTGATGAGACAATATGAGAAAAATGACTGTTCTTGCTGTTCCCATCCTGTAGTTAAATAGAATTTATTCACTGCTTTGTGTCTATAACCCTACAAACATAATGAATTAATAACAAATAAGGAAATAATTTAACAAACACATTTGCCCAGAATGTGCATTAAAGCAGCCACTTCATGAAAGTAATTAGGATTGCAACACCTCCTGTTTCCACCTCCCTTCCCATTATGCAGACACATCACACCCTGTTTAGCAAAAATAAATGCCTGGTTTTTGGAACTGCCAGAATGCTTTCCTTTCACAATGCATATATAGAATGATGATTTGGGCTGGAAGGTTCATTTGGTCAAGACTACTTGGTCAGTTCAACAAATTTGATTTCAGGACTGCTGAAAGATTTCTTATGAATAAGTGCCAAACCCTAACCTCAAATATCTCTACCAAGACCAATTACACTTTACCCTCTGTAACTCAGTCTTTTCGTAGACTATTAGCATAGTTCTAAGATATATTCCTAATATTTAATCCAAAATTCTCTTCTGCCACTGAAGCCCATAATTCCTCTTTCTATTCTGGCTGCCTACGGGGAGCAATTGGTCCCTGTCTTGCTTAAACTATAGATTTTGTATTCAAGAAAAATAATATGTCTTTCAATCTTTTTGTTTATAGAATGAATGTGACCAGTTTACTTAGCCTTTTCTCAAATATGTTATTTTCTTCAAGCCTTTAACATTTTATTATTTCTTTGTGTCTCCTCTGAATTCCCTACTATTATATATATATATATATATAATTTTTGTCAGCCTCTCCCCAAAACTGTGTGTAGAGTTCCAGCTCATTCTTGACTAGAGTGAATTACAGCATAACAATTTCATTAACATAGTACTTCCTGGTTTGTTTTTTTTTTTTGAGAGGACTCAAAAAGGGTGGATAAAAAGTGATACTAGCTCTCTAACTTCTGCCTTTTAGAGACACATGGAAAAGACAATATACATGTGCATTAGGTTGACATGACCAGGTATTGCAAGTGGGGAGCTGCAGGAGTGGCCTCTGTAGGAAGAGTTCAGGGCTGCACTGTGCTGGATACATGTTGTTCCAGGAGCAGGAGGTGCACGAGGTTTTCAGAGCAGAGATTCCCTGCATCCCATTTTAGAGGCCACAGTGGAGAAATTGAAAGGAATATGAGGATGCAGTAGCAAAAAGAAACTTCTGTGTGCTGTCTGTGATCTCCCACCACCTCACCTTCCTCTGGCATTTGAGGTAAGGAGTCTGAGACAAAGGAGTGAATTTGAGCCTGGGAAAGAAAATAAGGAAAGATACTCTTTTATTGTTTGACTTTTTGTTTCCCACTACAAAAAAATCAGCAATTGAGTATTCGTTTTATATTTTAAAAAAATTTTCCTCATGTTTCTTCTTCTCACAATGGTAAATAAGATGTTTCCCTGTCTGTCCTGACGCATGAGCATCCTTACAACTGTTCTTCCCATTTTTCCTCTGCCTGTCTCTGGGGCTGTGAACTGGGTGGGCAATAAGCTTTTTGCCAAGCTTGAGCCAGCACTCATGGTAGGTGTTGCAGATATTTTTTTATTAAATCATGTGTATCTCTTCTGTGTTCTTCATGTCTGTATTCTTTCACATGAAAAATAACTACATCTGAACCCAGCAAAATATTAATAAAGCACATACAAACACAAAAGGTGTGCTTGAGTGACAGATCACAAAAACATCTTATTTATTAAAAAAATTAAAAAAAAGTAAAGAAAAACAAACCATTGAATAGGATTCATCACTTCACATAGTAAGAAAAAAAAAACTCCACCATATTGTGAATATAACACATATTTTGACAACTACTTGAATCTGTCAGGAAAACTAAAGAATAAATTGCCTGTCTGTATATCTACATCAGTATTTGACTTTGGATCAGAGGCATACTTCTGCAGTAAATCTGATCATATCAAATTCCTGTACTCAAGTTCTCAATCTAGAAGAATGCTGTTTTGATCCATTGAGATAAAAATAAACTCAAAACTGTGGTACTTGGGGACAAGGTTTAGAGATGAACACAGTGTTCTGGGTTAATGGTTGGACTTGATGATCTTAGAGGTCTTCTCCAAATTTAAATGCCTATGATTCTACAAACTCTGTTCCAGGAGGTCGCTGTGCACCCACTCCAGAATGATATTCAGCCCAAGGGGCCAAACAAGTATTAATTTGAAGTAAAGCATTCAAACCATATATGGGTGTATGGGTGGCTGGGTTCTCAGCATTTTTTTTTTTTTTCTTAAGACATCAGCTGTTCTCATGCATTACTACTTGTTGTTATCCTTATAACTCTTGCTAAAATAATATTTTGGTTCTCCCCTTCCTTTAATAGTTCAGTCCAAAGGGAGGCAAAGGGCTTTATTTGTAAGACATACTGATGACCCTTCAAAGAAAATGTCCAGAATGGAAAACAATATTATATCTTCAGAATATAATTTACTAAATTGTTGGCTGTGATTTCATCTTATTATATCCTCTCTGTATTGCTGAATCTGTAAATACAGTTCTCTCCATGAATGGTGGCTTTGACAAAACACTGATATTTTATTTTGTTTTTCTTTGTT
The DNA here is from genome assembly GCA_013186435.1 of Turdus rufiventris. Taxonomy (NCBI): domain Eukaryota; kingdom Metazoa; phylum Chordata; class Aves; order Passeriformes; family Turdidae; genus Turdus; species Turdus rufiventris. The sequence goes on along the minus strand of PYHW01010837.1, from coordinate 345,185 downwards.
TTGTCAGGAAATGTTACCTGCTAGGCTACTTGAAGTTGATCCTGCAGGATCTAAGACACCCAAGAAACCTCCCATGTAGACTGCTATAATTCCTTTCTGTTATTTGTAGAAGTGAATCTGATCACATAATAGGCTCTAGAAATTACCTATAATGTGCATCAGGAAGCTTCATTCACACATTTTTACTTTAGAGAATTAAATATATGGTACCATGCATATTTGCTAGCACCTTTGCTTATTTTATGCAATTTAGTTGTTTAGACCCTTTCAGGTATTGGCATGTACATTATATTGTTGTTCAAATTTCACCTGAATTTTCTCATGTGTCACATATACTGAATAACAACACGTGAAATTGTGTTAAACCAACATGAAAGAAAAATTATTTGTTCATGAGGTTGATTTAATTTTAGTGAAGTAAGAAACTCGCTTCTATTTTATTCTGATCAGGATTTCAGAGAGTTACAAAGGGTTCAAAGGGCTTCCCCAGGAGTAGGGAATGTCATGGTTTTTCCTTTGGCCTGTGTAATATTTCCACTTAGGGGAATATTAACATGTTTGATCCTTTGTACAACATTTCTCCTTGTCAGCATCTTGCTCTGAAACTTCTGTCCTTAGCCACAAAAAAAAAATGACACTTGGCATATGACTACAGTGGCTTGGGGATTGGATGGATTCATCTTCTGTTTGTCATTCAGTAACAGGTTCATGTTGAATCCTCCACATGCCTGAAGATAATAGTGAAGTGGAAAAATTCTTTTTGACATTTTAGCTCCTCTGTTTGTAAAATTTGGTAGCTCATACTCACTGCTCCATGTTTTCCCTATTTTGATATCCAAGATTTAAGAGTTATTTCAATCCCATGTGACCACTAAATCTAAACACAGAGGATCATGGAACAGATACTATTTTCATTTCCCCACAGATTTATATAAGCTGAAAAGACTCAAATGACATTTAGTAATATTACCTAGATATTAATGACAAAATATTGGAGAAATTATAATAATAACACATGAATATTAATGTATGCACACAGACACACATCTTCCTTTAATAAATTATTTCTATACTGTATATCAAGTGATTTAAAATTCGTTGAGATTTCTAGGAAACCACACAAAAGAAGTCATGGAGGATCATGCACAGAAGGATTTCCAATATACCATCAAATGATGCTATCAGTGGCCTTGAAAATTAAAACAAAATTGTTCTTTTTGCACAGCTGGCCACTTTTTGATGAGTTTGAATGTAACCTAGAGATGGAGTAATGCATAGGCATCACATCTTTTATGATATATTTTGCATGGGCATCACGTATTTTTTTATTGTGCACAGAACTTTCTATCGAACTATGAAAACTTCCCAGAACTGACCATGTGGTTTTCATTACACTCTGTATGGAGCTCCAAATCCAAGACCATTAGTTCCACTGACTGTTCTTCAGAATGAGGTAACTTAATGAGAATGGGTAATTTAGCATGCTGACATCTTCTCCTGTTTTTTATGTAAGTCTTATTATCAGGAATACTAGTTTGGGGGATGGGTTTGGGGGGTGGAAATCTCCTGATCTTAAAGCACCTTCTATTCAGAAAATGCCTAAGAACTAAAACTTCTGCAATGGGTAGAAGGCAAAGAGATTAATCTCTTAAAAAAAAATAAAAATGCAAGGGTTAGAGTAGCTTGTGTTTAGAAGACAGGTATTGTTATGCATTATAAATAGCTTAAAAAAGGTAGAAAGCAGGAGAATCTGAAGCTTTTCTTTCTCCAGAATAGACACTTTTCAGTATGACTGCATGATGAATAAGGCTTATTAGCTATTTTAATCTAATTTTTTTTAAAAAAGTTGCTTTAAGGATAACTAGTGTTTTGTATTAGTCTTCATCTCCAGTGGAAACAAAGAGTATAAAAATTGACCTAATTGTTTTGCGCTAGTTTTGGTTGTATTATAGTTATTAGGTAATTGCCCATGTACTTTTGAAAATTCATTTTGCTACTGTTTCTATAGAACAATTTTATTTTACGGAGATCTAATGACACATGATAGATGTTGCTGGATAACAACCTCTGTCTTCTTTACAGGGAAAGCTTTGGATGTGTTCTATCCAGCTAGCTGAAGATTTACAAATCTGTCCATATCTACTTGAAATGCCATTGCTAACAATTCATCAAGCAGCTGAAAAGCCATGTTAAAACTATAGTACATTTTCCCAGTGTTTAGAGCTCTTTAATTTAATGAACATCATCAGAAGAGGCATACCATCATCAAGGATTTCATATGTTAATTCATATAGTTTGAAAAGAGAAATGATAAAGTTAAAGAAGGGATAGCTAACCATCTGTGCAATTGTTAGAAGATTTTAAAAATTCTACCTGCTTAGTATCATTATAACTCTCTTTACAGATAATAAAACATTCACAGCAGATGTTTTCTGGGATTATCATATCTGTAATATGTCTAAAAGCCAAATAAATCTAAGAAAAGAACTTGTCAATCAAGAGACACCATGCTTTCTCCTAGATAGCAATAACAATGATAAATAATTTCAAATGTTGATATACAGAATGGAGTTCGATTAACCAGGCTTTATGATCTGTACATATGATGAATATATAATAAATGTATTGGTCACAGGACACTTGATATACCAGAGAGAATACAAAATAATGTAGCTTCTGGAAGAAATTTTACTTAAACACAATAAAAAATATTGTTAAGTCTTTGACACTGCCTCCATAAGATCCTCATGACATACTGTTGCTGGATGAAGAGATAGTGATGTGGGTTGAGGACTGTCTGAATGGTCAGGCTCAAGGTGTGACCACTGTCATGAAGTCTATTTTGAGGCCTAGGTATTAATACAGGGTCCCAGTACTATCAACATCTTCGTTAATGAAGAGGATAATGGGTTAGATTGTACTAGCATTGTGTTTTCATGTAATCTGAAACCCAGCAGAGTGGTAGATTTACCAGGTGCTTGTACTGCCATTCAGATGGACTGAAAGATTGGAGAAATAGTCCAACAGGGATTGTTTGCTGTTCCAAAAAGAGAAACACCAAGTCTCTCATCAAGGGAGAAATAACACAATTGTACAGTCAGGTCCGACCAGCTGGAAAGGAACTTTGCAGAAAAGGACTTGGGGACAGACAACAGAGAAGACCAAAAATGATCTAGATTGCATTAGAAAGATAATTCCTAGCAGATCAGGTAAGGTGATCCTTCCCTTCTTCTGAGTACTGGTGAGACACATCTGGAGTGCTGAGTCCAGTGCTGGGGTCAACAGCACAACAAAGTCCATGCGCATTAGCGGAGCAAGTCCAGCAAAAGCCACAGAGATAAGTAAGGGATTTGTCACAAGGAGAGACTGAGAGGTCTGGGACTGTTCAGTATAAATATGAGAAGGCTCAGAGGGATCATACCAACAAGGATAAATACCCAAGGGGACACTTAAAAGAAGATCTTTCAATTCACACTCAATGATAGGATGACAGGCAATGTGCAAAAATTGATATTAACAAATATTTTTTAAAAGAAAATAAATACTCTGAGTATCCAACAGTGAATAGCCAGAGAGCCTGTGAAGTCTTGATCCCTGAAAAAAAATGAAAGCCTAATTAAAGATACTTTTAAGGAACATGCTCTACTTGGCCTTGCTTTGAGCAGAAATCTTGGGGTAGACAACTTGTAAAGGTGTTTTCCAACCTGTGTACAATTTCTGTCCAGCATTCCTATCCCCTGGGCTGAATTTTATATATTTCACATTGGAAAAAAAACCCCAAATACTTTGTTTTCTTAATTAAAAATAAATATATTTTGTATATAATTGTTCATACTGAAAAAGTATGAACATGTTTAGATGCAATAGATGGAAACCAACTTAAGTGTGAGACAACAAAGTATCATCAGTGTAAATAGGAGAACCTGCATGTCTGGTTACTTTAACAGGAATGTAAGGTATAAGAGGGCAAATTATTCTCCTCTGCATTGTGGTATGGTGACCACATTTAGAGTACTTAATGTTTTTGGGTCAGACCATTTGAAGATAGATGTGGAGAAGTAAGGAATGCTGTCAAAATAGTGAAGGTATACTTCACGGCCTTTGAAGAGAGATCAAAAGTGGCAAAATTTTGGTCTCATGATGAGAAGAGTAAGGGGTAATCTAAATGTTTTTCACAGCTGTTTTAATGCCAGCTTACGAAAATGAGCCATCTCTTCTTGGTAATACCAGGAGAAAGGGCTGGAGGGATTTTATCTTAAATATTTTATGAAAATTTGGAACATCAAAAATGTCAGAAGGAGTGCAAGGTTCTGCTAGAAGTATTTGTGGCCTGAATATTATAGTACGTGCAAGTAAATTATGCAAAAATGTTCATATTTGGTCTTTAGAGAACTCCTACAGGGAGTTGAACATAGGGAACTGTTCATTCCCTACAGTTTGTGGCATCATAAACATATGCACTACATATTAATGAAAAGAAGAGAAGAGAAGTGAGATGAAACTACAGAAAAACTGGCATCAAGAACCAACATACCCATTTCTACTTCTGATGAAATGAAAATCTTGTTCTTGGAGATTCCACAAGAGACTCCAAGAAATATATCTTTTTTCAGAAATTTTAGAACGGATTTCTGCCAAGAGACAAATTCAGAAAGGAGTTTTGGACAATGGAGGGGTTTTTCAGTTTACAGTTTGGAGATTTTTTCAACATGAAGACAAAGACCACATGAATATCATGGGGAGCAATTACATGGGATGATAGGCAATTGAGATTTGAACAATTCCTAAGATGCACCAAACAAATATTGAGCAAAGTTTTCTGGGGTTTATAATCAATTACAGTAATTTCACGACCATAAGGAGCACCGGACTATAAGGCGCGCTCTTTTTTTGCAGCGAAGATCCGTGCTGTGCGTAACAAAGTAATGAATTAGCAACGGAATCCCACAATCATGGAGTTTACTGGTAGATGCTCAATTTGCAAATATTTTTCACAGATTGGTGTAACCTTTAAACGCCACCCCAAGCGTCCTCCCCGTGCATGGGCCCTGGCACTGCAGCCTGCCTCTGGCTGGTGAGGCGGGGCTCGGGGCGGCTCGGGGCTGCCGCGGCTTGGGGTGGCCACAGCTCACACCTTGGGGTTACTGCAGTTCAGGGCAGCTCAGGACCACCCTCAGCTTGGGGTGCCCGCGGCTTGGGGCCACCCTCGGCTCAGGGTAGCCCGCTCCTTCCCTCCCCGTGCAGCTTCTGCTGGCCGGGGGCTGCCTGGTCCTGCCCCTCCTCGCGGCTCGGCTCACGGCTTGCACTTCCGGGTTGGCAAATTTTGCAACTTTGTACATCATATAAGGCGCACTGGACTATAAGGCGCACTCCCGGGTTCGGACCAGAATTTAGTCAAAAGGGTGCGCCTTATAGTTGTGAAATTACTGTAAATATGTAAATTATATAAAAGTGAAATTACTATGTGGATTGTTCTGTATATAACCATGTAGATGTCTCTTCTGCTTACTGAAGACCTTTAACTGCAGCAGACTGATCCTGCTGTGGGCAAATTAACAATGATGTTTCTTTGCTCTTCACTCTTTCTACTACAGCCAATATGATTTATGGCTGTAGGTCACCAGTCAAAGCCTATGTTACTGTGCCCAATGAAGATAATACCTGACATCGTTGACCAAGCTTCACTGAGCTCACTATGCAGTGCATACAACTTTGAAATGAAGGAGATATTTCATACTGTAACCTCAGCTGTCTTACCATGAGATAAACCACACAACACAGCTAGTAAGGAGGCCCAGTGTTGTTCCTGGAGAGAAGAGTGTTCATTTGAAACCTGGACTATGAATGAACACCCACTCAAACACTAATATTATTTAATACTTCAGCATGGAGTTTCTCCACAAGATAAAAAACTCATTTAGGTCCTGAATTACCTTTTTATAAATTGTGTTCACATAGTTTCAATGTCTCCCTCTAGGGCATATATATCGAAACAACCTCATCATGGACTGTTAGATTATGTGGACTTTGGTTGGAGCAGGATTATTATTAGTTTTTTCAAATAATGCTACACAGTCTTTTCATAGTACTAAGACAAATGTGATGTTTCGAAAATGTGACTGTATCTTGCCAGAAGATGTATATGCAGATTTTTTTTTTCAAAAAAACTTTGTAACATTAAATTAACTGTGACTGTGCATTGCTAGGTGAGCAATTAACATAAGAATTACCACCCATGGTATCAAGCATCATTTCATCCTAAGAGTCACCTAACATTTAACAGTGTATCCATTTTGAAGTACAATAATCTTTATACTGTTAAGATGATCCTCTGTTTCATGTTTACAATACATAAATGGAGTCCTGAAGTAACTATCTAGTACAATTCAGAGATGAGTAGGAGAGATCTCTGTTCAAGTGCGTACATTTATTGTATTTTAATCACCACTTGGGCTAGTTCCCTGCAAGGGAGAGTTCATCACCTGCTCGGAAGAGCTCAAAGAGTGAATACTGGTTTAATATGTATTTGAACTGCAGAAATGGTATAGGAAGCAATACAAATATTGTAGGGCTAGAGATAAAGTAAGTAAAAAGAAATGTGAATAAAAGAAATAGAAAAGAAGTGGGGGGAGAGAAAAGTAGTGGCAGAGACAGATAAATAATATCACCACACCGTGGATCACAAAGACATCCTGTTGATTCTTTCCATCTGGTCTTGGAGGTGAGAGTCCCCTGTGAAAGACAGAGTTCAACGGATTGCTATATGTTTGGGCCAGCTGGGAATGCTCAGGTACCTCCCCTGGGGAGGGGTAAGCTGGACACAGCCTCTTGCAGCAGGCTCTGGATGTGCTGCGTCACTTTGCATCAGTGCCCTGCTGCAAGGCCTCAGCAATGAGTCTGGGGAGCA
>PYHW01010837.1:322255-338223 GCA_013186435.1 Turdus rufiventris | reverse complement strand
CTGCTGAGTTTGGTTTCCTTGAGGATACATTCTTATTTCTCAGCCTTGTTTACTTCTCCTTGAGTCTTGAAATAATTGACAACAGTATCACCTTCTTTTATCTCAAGTTCCCTTAGGCAGCTTAACTCATGGTCCAAAGTTCCAGTCAGGAGTCATATTCAGGGAGGAGTGAGCTTTGGTGGTTGCAACTGCTTTATAGAGTTTTGCCATAATGGGCAAAAAGTTCTTCATGACAAGTTTAAGCCATTAACCATAACGTTTCACTCTCTGACAAAGGGTCCAGTAAATACATGTTTAAACAGGGAAAGCTTAATGCAGCAAACCCATTCAATTCAAATGAGACATTAGAAAATTGTTTCCTATCACACTGCCACTCTGCTTTGTTTGATATGCGGGTTCTTGCTTTATGAACTGGGTGAAAAACTGTCATTCAAGACTATTAATCTGATTTCTCTCAGCCAGACTTAAATTTCTATTACCTTGTCTTTCTCCCCCATTTCTGGACATATCTTCCCTTGAACAACTTAGTATTTATAAAAATATAGATTAATGATATAGCTGATTTTTTAACAGCAGGTAAAACTGCCATGCTAAAATACCTGACCTAAACTAACATCTTAGTTCACATTACTTTTTACAAATTTCCTCTCAAAATGACAGTGTATGTATTCCAAGTGGTTATATTGTGCTCTCTCTGTTCTTTTAATGATGTTAGGTACAGTGCTGATAAATTTGTTACCCTAACCCCTGCCTCACACCATCTCATCATGTAGGCAGTTGAAATTATTTGGCTTAAGCTTCCAATAGAGTAAGTGAAACTCTTAATTTCCTTTTCAGGGGCACTTTAATGTTCCACTATATTAACAATTTTATGTAACCATGAGGAAAATAAAAAAGTAAAACAAATGTGAATTTAGGCAGCAGCAAAGACTACCAAAACAACTGCCTCTACTTACATTATCCAAAAATTTTTCAGCTTTGAGTTTTCGTCATAGAAGTTTCTGGATGTTTACCAATCTGAATTGAAATTTGGATGGACAGTGACTTGCTGCAAGAAATTAGAGCAGTTAAACATTAAAAAAAAATAATAAAAAACCAACCAACTAACCAAAACAAAACCAAGACGAACCAAACCAAAAAAACAACAAAAAAAAACAAACGAAAAAACCCCAAACCAACAAAAAAACAAAACAAACAAAAAACAAACAAACAAAAACCAAAAACAAACAAAAAAACCCCCAAAAAACCAACCAACCAACCAAAAAAAACCCCCCACAAAACTCTTTGAAGTCCAGAGTAAAGGACAGGTGAATCTGCAAAAAGCGCTAAACTTGAAACATGAATTATCCATAGCATCAGAATTATTATAGCATCAGCACCATGGAAATTTGGAATTATTGCAACAGTTTCACTCATCATTTGTAGAAGACTGGAAGCTGTGATCAAAACCTATTATGATGTTACCATGCTGCAGTACTTCCAGGAAATATTCTTGCTAATCTGTCAGAGTTCAGGCCTGCAACATTATTACGCTGTATTTTATGCTCATTTATGGGTAACTTGATACAAACATTTCCAATTTACATGGGTGTCATTTTGGGTAACAGCAACAATAACATTTCTGTAATACCTAGAGGTCAATAATTTAGAAATGTATTTTCCTAATAATCATAGTGTTTGCAAAAACAGGCTTTTGTTTAAAATACCTCATATTCAAAAACAAATAAATGGAGGAAACAAACAATGGACTGAGGAGATTTATCTGATGTCATACAGTTTGTAAGAAGACGATAAAAATAGTTACTTGGACATGAAAATACCCTTAGCATTCTTATTATTTAATGACTGGAAGAGAAGTCACTATTCAGAAGTCTGGGGTTTTTTTGTTTTTTTTTTTCTGATAGCCATGTCTCGCTGTGGTTACATTTCAGATTTTGGAGATCCTGATGAACCCTGGGTTGAGGCATTGTCAGCATAAGGTTCTGGGAACCATGAGGTAATTCTGGTTTCATGTCTGTTCAGATTTGGCAGGACTGGAATTGCTTTTATTTCTTTCATTTAATGCAAACAATCTTGTTTATTGCACATGTAGAAGGTGATGACTGAGATTACTGTGATGACAACTTTCTGTATAACCCAAAGTAAGAGGGGAAGAGGAGAGAGAGAAAAAAGAAGACTTCAGTTTCCTTTCTTTTATTCTTTCCAGGATAAAAATTTTACCATATATTAGGCAATCATCATAAAAAGGAGAAACAGCTAAAAATTAGCACTAAAAGACTATAATGCTCAAGGAAATCATACAGTTTTGGCATACAGCTTTAGTTACTCATATTCAGTACACAGGGAAAATGGATGAACTACAGGATCAAAACCTGTTATAGTTAATTAATTGTGGGCATATTTAAAATGTTCATTAGAGCAAGGAGTATATTTGGCAAATTATAACTTAGTGTATTATTTAAGCCCACGCAATTCAGACATTTGAGAAATTTGATGGCATAAGGTGCTGACATGAAAATGTGTTTTATAGAGAAAATTTTAGAATTTCTGTATTTTTGAATGCTATTTAACTCTGACCTTTTATTTTTCAGTTTTGAGAAGAACATGTAGCAGACACAGAAAGACCCAGAGACACAGCTTCCAGTTTTCTCAAAAAAAACAACAAAGAAAAAAGAATAATTAACTGATATATTTGCAAATGTGGTTGTATGCACATCATGGTTTATTGACAAAATTTAGGCAAACATCCAAGCTGTATGATTTTTTGCTTACGATAACAAAAAAAAGCAACAAAAAAAAAAACCCAAAACAAAACAAAAAAACAAAAAACCAAAAAAACCCCAAAAACAAACAAACAAAAAAAAAAACAAAAAAAAAAACAAAACCCCAACAACAAATAACCTGCCCCAGTAGATGTTTTCCTCTGCCAATGTGACTTTCTAAGATTGTTCAGGAAATCATTGCTAAGTTCCTCACAGAGAGGCCTCAGTCTCCTTAACCATACTTTCCCTTTTTACTTACAACATACTTCACCTTACAGAAATTATTTATATTTCAGCTAACTTACATGAACTGAAAAGCCTCTCATTTACCTCTCAAATCTTCTGGATAATTGGTATCCCCAGATAGTTTCTTCTGGTTTTCCTGCAATGACTCCTGTTTTAGAGGTCAGGAGTTCTCTTGAAGTATGTGTTTTTAAATACTTTTTTCTGACTCATATTAATGAGTAATACTAATTTAAGACAGATCATACCCTATTTTTCTGCTTTACATAGGCAAAACAGCTCCTTTCTTGTCTGTCTATGAAACTAAAAATATATATGTCTGATTCTATAAAGCCTTGAACATGAGTCACATGTAACCTACACTATTCAAAAATATATTTTCATGTATATAAACCACGGGGATTTCCCAAAATGAAGAAATCACATGCTTTTCTATGTGTAGAAAACTTAGGTATGCATCAAAAAATCTTCACAGATACATTTGGAGAATTAAAAAGTCCATTTGCTTTCCCTGCAGTAGTTTTACTCAAATCTCTGGGACAGAAGTCTCTATAATTATGCTTATGGGCTATTATCAGAGCTGCAGCATGAAATTGTGAAGGAGCTTCCAAAATTATTAACAGCATAATTGTAATTGTATGTATTTGAATTTTAAATATGCTTATTGGTCTAAATCATGAGCTTTATTAGGGCAAGACTGGAACATTTAATTGTAGTAAATGGAGGCAGTGCCTGTCACGTTGGCAAAAAGTCCCTTAGTCCAAGCAGTCAGCAGCTGTTTCCATGGCTGCTGGACACAAACTTTTCTATGCCATCAATTCTTATGCCTATAGAAGCTGATCCCTGGTTGGTGATGCTCACCCCTCAGCCCCAAAAAATTATTGAAGCAAAGCTGTCACCAACACTGAGAACAATAAGAGCATCAGTTCTGAAAACAATCACAGATTCTTCATTTGGTCTAAAATTCAAACTTCATTTATTAGAAGCCAAGTTCCAAAACAATGGTAGAGTGATTGTGATATTTTTGACAATAATTTTTTTCTTTATTTGTCTAAATCATTTCAATGTCAAAAAGAATAAGGTGTATTGGGATTCCTGTGTAAGTTGGATATATTAATATATAAAAGTGTGAATATTATGTAAATATTGATACATAAGTGCTGGGGGTTTTTAGTGAGAGATATCTTACATCAATTTAGGTTATAGTAAACCTGCACAAAGCTTTTTTTATTGATACCTGTGATTGATTGAGATAATATATCAGCACACCAGAGCTTGTCAAACATACAAAGAGTTTCAAAGCTAATTTTTAAAGCTGGAAAAAAATTCCAAACAGTAAATAAAAAGGAAAGTGAAATAAATATTAACTGAAGATTTTCTTTTTCTTTTGTCTATTATCATGAGTAAGTAGCCTTTAATTTTTTGTTTTCCTCTGGAGGTCCAGACTCTTGTGATATTTATCACTGCTGGAAGAGAAAGGACACTACAGAAAGTTAAAAAACAAAAACAAAAACAAAAACAAAAACAAAACAAAAACAAAAACAAAAACACCCAAAAAAAAAACCCCAACAAAAACACAAAAAAACCCAAACAAAACCCCCGCCAAAAAAAAAAAACAAAAACAAAAAAAAAAACAAAAAAACCTAAACCATAGAATAACAGAAACAGAGACACTACAGACTGGGTAAGATTGGAAGGGACACTGAAAGGGTCATCTGGTTCAACCTCTCTGCTCAAGCAGGGTCATCTTACAGCACACAGCACAGAACTGCATCCAGATGGTTCTTGGGTGTCTCTTATGAGGGCGACTCCACAACCTCTCTGGGCAATCTGCTCCTGTGTTTGGTCACTAAGTTCTTCTTCAGAATCAAAAGGTACTTCTTGTTTATCAGTTTTCATCTGTAACAGAGCCCAGAAGCCAGTTAACAAATAATTAATGTTTAATTCAGCAGTTATTCCCCTACCTCTCTGTTGCTTACTAATATAGTTAAACTGCACTCTAGAATCAATTTATATTTTGAGGGACAATTCCTCAGACTTAGATAAGACATTGTTGCAGGAAAATGTTGGTAGCATCATGGAGCTAAACAAGAAATGAAGGGAGAACATATACGTAAAAGACATCAAGGGAAACTTTACTTAGAAACCATGACCACTATCTATCTAAAGAAGAGTCCTAAAAGAATTGTGAAGAGAGGTGGAATATGTGGTGGATGAAGAACTTTTATGAAATGATCCTTAAAGTCTCCCTTATTATTTCGGATTTTAACTTGAAGTTCTATGAGTAACAACTAAGCACTTTTTACTGTTTAACTTTTCCCCTCTGTTGGCTTTGATTAAGGTTACCCTTGTGGCAGAGTCTTCAGCTTGATGAATTTTAAAATACACCTTTTAAACAAGTGAACTTTTCTTGTAAGAGAGCAGATTTTCCTGATACTGTATATTTAATATCATGGTCAAGAATAATAATATTTATCTCTTAGCAACATGTTTGCATTCAAGTTAATTCAGGAAAACTGAGACAGTGCTGAAAATAATTGAGAAGAAATGGAAACAAAAATGTAGGTGTTTACTTGGTGCTTATTATGATGCTAAACTCTTAATTGGCTCTGAAAATACCTGAGAGCTTATATTACTTTTGACTAATGTTGGGCTAATTCAAGAATAAGGATAATATCTTATTGCTAAGGCAGAACTTGAAAACTGCAAGAGAAAACACTAGCTTGCCCATGATACAGAATGTCAGTATTGCAATTAATAAGTCAGTTTTCAGAACCAAGAACGTCACACTGATATTAGGCATCCCCTATCACAACATTCAAAGTGACACAGTAAGTTACAAACACAAGGCAATTTTACCTATCACACAGCATTTCTTGTTATCTTAAGAACCTTAATATATTCTGACAGTCTGTCATCAAGCAATCCACTTTCAAGATAACTTTTCTGGCTTAAGCTTTCACAGCAGTGGAGTCCTATACAAGGAACACCCACTGCACTAAAATCACTATTCTTCCTCTTAATAAATTCCAGTGGTTACAATTGGGAAAAGTGGTTGCACTTTTTCACTTTATTAAACCATAATTTGACCTATCTGATTAAACTATAACATATCGTTTGTATGTCAAAAGAAATGTTTAAAAGCAATCTGATTCATCACTTTTTTCTTTGCATTGTGTTTACATCATAGAAATTCAGGAAGTGTGTGGAAAACTTAGCTTTCACATATTCTTTATTGTGCTTAAAAATTAATGCAATTAAGCACTATCTAGGGTGAGTTTGGCATGCTTTTATTTGTCTGTTTTTCACACTACTTTTCAAAAGCCTTCAGTTTCTGCCTTCTGCCTGTGTATGAACTACAGTTTAAACAATCTTTCTGGATTTAACTGCAGATCAAGAGACCTGCATTTTTCTTCCTACCTGTGGGCTGTGTCAAAATTCCCAGGACAGGTAATTACATTCAAAAGTGTTTAGGAAATATGCACACCTACTCATCTCTCTGTAGGTACAGACATGGAGTCAGCTAATTATATTAGCATAGGCAAGAAGTGCCATTTCAGGTAATTTATGGTGTCTGGGTCATCTTCAGGGACTTGCAGATATGACAGAGGATCTATAGAAGGTCCTGTGCGCATCCAATGTGCACAACTTGAGTCGTATGTGGCACACTTATTTCACCTGAATTGAGATTTCTTTGATCATAATGGCAGTAGAAATTTAGGAAAGTTAATATGTAGATAACTGCACCTTCACACTGAAGCTTCTGTATTCAAGATATATTTTACACTAAATTTTAATTTTTAAATTCTGTTTTCAAGTTATATTTTTTATAACACATTACATTAAAGTTAAATGTTCCACATCTTTGTTGCCTCATTTTAATTCTTGAAGGCTTACCTCTTCTTTCCTAGTAACATCCTTTCCTTCCTCAATTTATTTTCTTAATTTTAAAATTTTTCATAATTTTCCCATAATTTTTCCTGTCTACAAGTCTTCACCTTATCTCTTGTAGAATTTTATATAGTTATTTTTTGTCTTTTTTTTTTTTCTTTAACTACAGATATATCTGTCTTGAGTAACAAATCCACTACAGTTGCCCATGATGTCCTCCTTATTTATTGTCTATTTTTTTATTTGTATCCAAACATCCCAGTGTACTCTAGGAACTATATACATTGTTGCTATATCTGCAGAGTTAAATATTAATTAGTTTGACATGATAGGAAAAAGAATAATTTTCATCCTTTAAAGAATTGCTTAGCAACTCCAGTCAGCCTCTACTTAGTCATGCAGTGTGTTGCTATCTTAAAATAAACTGCTTTGGGTTGTTGTTTTTTTTCCTGTCCATAAGCTAAAGGAAATTAAATTACATGGCAAACCTTATGGGGTGGATAATAATATACTGAATTAGATTTTCAAGTAACATATGAAGAGCTTTTGAATCTGTGAATCAGCTATAGCTTTTCATAACAACATTTGCTCTGAGGCAAAACTACCAAGATGAAATCTAGATTTTGTGAAAGCTTGTTTCTGGATTTAATCTTAGGAACTCAGCCCTGATTCTGTTTTTCTTTTTTTAGGTGGAGCTGAAATCCACTTTTGGCTTCAAGGTGGAAGAGAACAGATGTGTAGAATGCTGAAAGAAGCATCCAGACATGAACATCAGTACAAAGGAGATTATCTGCAAAAATGTGCAGCAAGTGCTGCCCTTCACCAGAAAATACCCCAATTTCCATATAAAAACCTGCAAAGCTTATGAGTATTTGTAAGGCTATTCACTATTCACTCAAGCATTTCTTTTTTAATATTGATTTAATTTTCAGGCATTCATCTAGAGGCAATAAAATTGACCAACACACAGTAAACAACAATTTCATTTAGCTCAACCATTTGACAAACCGAAACATTTGGAAAAGTACAGTGGCAGTATGAATTGGCAATTAAAATATAAAAAAAAAAAAAAAAAGAATTCTATTTATAATATGAAGCACCTATGGTAGTTTTGTGTAAATAAAAGGGTATGTTATATCAAATACAAAAATCTTTCTCCAATATGCATGTTAATTATAATGAGAATCAAGAAATTATGGACTTATGAACATTGGAAGTGACATCTAACCCATCTGGGATTCCACCTAGCCCAGCTCTGCACTCAGAGTAAACTTCCTTCAGCACTGGGGTCCATAGCAGCAAAAGGCTACAGATCACACAGTAAGAGCTTATGAGAATTTTTGCAAAGGAAACCTGAAAACTTCTTTGTAGTAACAAACTACTACATTGAATTTAGTCCAAATGCCTAACCATGACACAAACAGCACACACACCTGTAAAGATTAGGTTATAATAATAATTAGGATTATGTTTGACTGTGGAAATTTTAAAGATATGTAGGAATTAAGTATATGTATTGCATACAGAACTGGAAATGATAAGTTCATCTCAACTCATATTGCAAGATTATGCGAGCTAATTTCAAAGGAGAATAATTATCATGCTCAATATAATTATTTTATGGAAATTAAGATAAAATTTTTGATGCCATGCTGATTTTCCCTATTTTACCACCTTCATAGAAAAAAACCCAAACAACAAACCCAAAACCAAAAAACAAACATCACAGGGGTTTTGGGGCTTATTTTTGTTTGCTTTTAAGAGTTTACATATTAACTTTGAATATCACTCTATATTTTCTCCTATCCACAAAAAATAAGAAAGCGAAAAAATCCATGGCCTACTACCAGAAACACAGAAAACAATAAATCTATTGAGATATATTTTTATTTTAAATATGTATTGTACTCATCTATGTATATTTGGCTGATATCACAACAGTATCAATAAAGATCATCTTTGGAAACAATACAATCCTTGGAAAAATGGCAGCAAATTATGCTTCCTTGGATATAGAGTCCTGGGGGTTCAGAGTGAGATGAATGGGGCAATTCATACAATTCATACATCTCAGAGGCTTTATTCTGGTTTTCTAGTTGCCTCAGGCAAAAAACAGTTCATCAGTTTACAGTGTCTTCATGTGATATTATATATATATATATATATATATATATATATATATATATATATATATATATATAATATGTAAACTTAGGATCATAGAGAACAATTTTTAGGGAGTCTTTAATTTCAGCATAATGGGAAACACACAGCTCTATTTATACCACAATATATAGGCATGTCTCTAGGGGATGTAAACTTATAAATTGCTTTCTAATTCTTGCAAAGAGCATAGAGGTAATGACCAAAAAACACTGAGTTATACTCAGCACCCAATTTTCATCATCTTTTTTTGTTGTTCAGCTTCTTTCAACCCATCTATTTCCTTTAATGCCTGATTTTTTCTTTGATGTGTTTATTTTTTTAAGATCATAATATAAGAAAAATGAACAATCAAATCGTGTAGAGAAAATATTACTGAAAAACAGAAAATGCCTGGCAAAAAGCATTTCATTTTTAAGGACTAAGGTGCAGACACTGTCATTTTGTGAGCATCTTCAATATAATAGCCTGTGACTTGAAGGTAATATGCAATGAGTGTGATGCAGAGGTTGTTATGGTTTCAGGGGCTTCTGTGACTTTTACTGACTGTAAATCCTACAACCAAATATGTTAGACCTGATCCTGGAGGTATAATTCAGAGAATTACATAGCTTCCCTATATAGTGCAGATACGCATATACATGTACCTCCATATTAAAACAAAAGCCATTTTCCTCCTGTTTGAAAAAAAAAAAAAAAGGTATATGCTTCCAAAATTCAGAATAACTGTGATAACTATTAAAAAAACCCCCATTCATATCCATGTATGTGCAGTGTTATACAGTGGCCAAAGGGTTTTGGAAAGCTGCCTAACTGCTCCTATAATAAATGTTTTTGCTAAGCAAAAGAAAAACATTCAAAATTCTGTTTTAAAGTATTATTTCCAATGTTAGAGATACATTATATTCAGTGGGAGTTGGGTGCCTAACTGCCCTTCATGGTTTTGTGTCTCCCTTTTTTTTCTTGTGGATGTTCTAAGCAAATCAAAGTCAGTGAAAAGTTTCTTATTTGGTTCAGAGGTGTTTAGATCAGACCATAAAGGTCTGATTTTTACCTGCTGGTGACAACAGTAAAATTTATTGACTTCTGGCTTCAGGACAAGTTCCTAAAGTGCCTTCCTTCTCATAACATGCACCATTTCCTTTTTAAACATTCATTTCCCACAAAAGTTCATATTTGTAGAATTTGTCTGTAAATAGACTAGGTATTTCCTGTGAATTCATTACCAATGTTACCATAGAATTTTAGTTTAATTTAGCATTCTGGTAGTTCTTCCTCTAATTTACTAAGCAGATTATTATAGAGGACAAAATACTCCTCCCCACCCACCATTCCTCACCTTACATGTTTGCCATACAGTCATGGCATTCTCTTAATAGCTTTCTTCCTCCTAAATATCTTGCATTACACCCTGCAGGTAAGTAAGAATGAAAAATTTATGTTTAACACTAGGAAGTTACTGAGTTCTTTAAAACAAAAAAAGGTCCCTTTGACTCTTCAGAATTAACTGTATGTTCTTGAAATAACAACAAAAAAAAAGATTATGTTTGAAATTATTGCTATTCAGGACCCTGCTCTCTCTTTGACTTACTCTTCTGTATCAAATTACTTGATTATCTTATCATTCAGGGAAGAAAATGCACAGTTCCAGATGAATAAAAATTATTTTCTTCATGTGATGGCATTACAAGGCTTTATTACTCACAGTAATAAAATTGAGTGAGAGACTCAATGAAAATGATACAAAAAATGTAATTCTGAATTCTTGCTCAAATGTGTTTTTTACAACTATGTGTTACTTATTTGGTAAGGGGAAAAAATAGAGGGAAGTATTTTGTTTCTTGCTATTAGATCTACATTTACAAAGTAAAAGTATACTTCTCAGAACATTCAAATTTTACAAAAATACTATTTATGATAATCTAAAACTATCTTATCTAGAAAATAAGAACATGAAAGCTATGAGCAGTATTTTAAAAGTAATTACAATTAAAATATAAATAAATATTGGGTGATCAGAGGATAAATATTAGAGATGTCTCATGTCTGACTTACATGTAATACTCTTTTTATACAACAGTCAGCCAGTTGTAAATAATCAATATTAATATATTAGCTATCATTGCTAGAAGACCTTAATTCTCATGAACTTAAGAAATGGGCAGTCCTTTCCTTCCATTCAATTTTAAGTTCTTTTTTGAGTTACTCAAGAGACATGCTGGAGAATGATATTACACAAATTACCTTGAATTGTTTATGCTGTTATCATTTGGAGAACTAAATAATAGCAATAATCTGCAGAACCTGGACATATGAGAAATGTGCTCTCTTCACAGAACTGTCCTGAGAAGCAGATGTCAGTCATATTTAATCTGTGATTCGGACATGAATTCAACTGCTGTCCTCAGCCCAACGAGATAAGGGATTTTTGCCTCCTCCTATCATTTGTTTCACATTTTAAATTGCAAGATTTCAGAGTATATAAGGTCACAATGGATTTCATGACCTTATATACTCCAAACATAGCACTGATGGCTAAGTTCCACCTTGGTTTTGCCATCAAAGCACAGCCAACAGTTTAAAAGTGACTATTACCATATGATTATTTAAAAATGGGGTACTCCGGTCTGGGGCTCCCTGGTACAAGAAAGACATGGACAAACTGCAGCAAGCCACAGGAGATCCATGAAATTGTCTAGTGGCTGGACTGGACATGGCACTTAGTACCCTGATCTAGTTGACAAGGTAGTGATCCAAAGGTTGGACACGATGGTCTCAGAAGTCTTTTCCAAACAAATTAGTTCTGTGATACTGTGATTACAGAGTATCACAAGGATAGGCTTAGTTCACAGGCTTTTTTTACCTTAAAAAACAGATTGCTCAGGGGTCAATTTAACACTGTCTTTCCTTATTGAATGTGTGTTTAGAAGACTTAACCCAGTTTTGCTGTGTGGTACAGCAAAGCAATGAGAAGAATGCATGCAAGTTACATCATGGAAAATTTCCTCTTGCTGTTAAAAAAATTACAACAATAAATTAAACACAAACAAGGTGGTCAGACACTGGGCCAACTTTTCCCCAGAGATTCTGAAGTTCCCTGCTCAGACTTTTAGAGCTCTGATGAATAATGTCTGGAGAAACTTAGTTGAAAATAAAAGTTTTCCTTGATTTTATCATGTGGCTTTATGGTCACTTCCAAATTAGATTGTTCAGTCATTTCACAATTTAATATATGTAAAAAGTGATGAGGAGGGAAATGTAACCATATCAAATTCTTCACAGATTTCAGAGACAGAAGGCACAAATTGTACATCCTACTGGGCTGATGACAGTGGTGAGATTCAAGAAAAATTTGCAGGTAGAAGACAACAATGATACACAGATTCTAGGAGTGCTTCTCTGTAGCAATTTCCCAGGATGACTGTGGTCAGTTTTATGGCAAATCCCAATAGCCTGCCCTGAACAAAATAAAAAGATTTATCAATAATCTAGTTGTTTCTTTAGGTTCTAGATAATGTCTGGTTTTCTTTTCTTTCTCAATTACTCTGAATATAGTCAGAAGATTTCAAGGAGAAAAATTGACTAAAAAAATGGGAATTGCAATAAATTATTTGTAGAATATATATTTCTGTACATGGAAATTTTGACAAGTGATCATTCACAAATAAAATTTGGTTTCTTTTTTTTTTTTCTTTTTTTTTTTCTTCTTTTTTCCTTGTACTTTTCTGGCCTTCCCTTCATCATCTTTCTGTTGCATTTTTTCATGCAGTGACTCTCCATTAGAGAAAACGCTTTTAATTTTATAAGTCTGTTAGCACTTATCTATGAAGCCGTATGGGTTTCCATATGGCATTTCTTTTGATGACTGTGCCATATTCAATATCTTACTCATGTGAATGTCTGTGAAATCAAGTGTTTTATCTTTAATTTCCTGCACTGATGAGTAGATGATAACTCTGGGTGTATTAGCACATTTTGGCTTTATCTGTCTATCATTAGGAGGATGGAACTTTCACATATTTTTAATTGGGTACTTAAAAGGTCTAAGAGAAGATATAACAATATGAAATGTCTTCTGTCATGAGTACTATGAAAACCTTCTCCTTAGTATTGATGCTTTTATTGCTATAAATAAACAAGTTCAAATTTATCTAAACAAATTTTAAAAACTAAATTGGAAAAAGATGGATACCATATGAAAAGAACATTAAGGGATATTTTTGATTTCTGAGAGTGTCTACATGACTCAGAAATGTCACAACACAATAAAAGTATTCTTTTAGAGTGCTATAACCAGAAGGAATGAGTCTTTTTTGATGAAAGAAGCATGGCTTCCAACAAGGCATTAATAGAAAAATGCATTATGAAATACTTTTGAAGATGTAAACCTCATAATGTCAAGTATTGCAGTTCAACAAAAACTCATTACTTATTTGATACAAGTAGATGCAGTTACGATTTCATATCATGGCATTCATCCACCAAATTAAGGAAACAAAGAAAACCTGTCATTTTATATAGCTAGGTAAAATTAAAGGGTATAGAAAAAACATGGATATGTAAATTAGATCTAGAAGTGTTATCTTGTATTTTTAAGTCTACACGTTGTGTATTGAGCCAGGGATTTTTTCTAATGAAATATTTTTTACTCCATTTTAAAAAGCATTTAGGTGTAGGAGGTACACTTTTCTTTTAAAAGTCCATTTAAGTATGATGCAAACTTTGGAATGATTCTAGATATCTACATTTGCTTGCTAGGAAAAATAACTACCATTTTTCAAAACAAAAGCTAATTACATTAGTAGTATTATGGTATCCAAATTAAAGGTTATAATTTTAAAAATCTTATTTATTTGAAAGGAAAAGAAGAAAAATATTTTCATCATTAGTATTTTCCAGAGATTCTATAATAACTTAACCATATCTGAGGAAAATGAAAGAGTTAAGAATGACTCATATCCAGATTTTGGCCTTTTCATTCTGAAGATGTGCAAACTGTGTGGTGCTAGTGGCAGGCAGAAGCTGTTCATCAGCCACCTTTTCCTCTGAGGATGAAACAGTTTCTTTGAGGGAGATTAGTATCACAGTTTGATTCAGAACATAGAAGTTATGACATATTTTTGATTTAAGCTTGCTTTCAGAGTCTGATAAGAAAAAAGAAATGTCCAGTTATAGAAATACATTAATTCTTTGGTAATATATTTGGAATGATTGCTTAAAATTTAGTTTATCTGGAGCTACTAGGAAGAAAGGAAGATAATATTTTGTCCAACAGAAAAAGAAGAAATAAATAGAAATGGAAAAATAGAAGATAATGAAGTGTTATTAAAATAAAAGTTTCACAGAACTTGGTTTGGAAGTATTAGGAAAACCTCGTGTATATGTACACTTTGTAAAGCTAAATTTTCATGCATGAAGATTATTTACTGTTCATGTACATACTTGGTAAATTTTGTTTATCAGCTTCAGTTTTGTATGCAGTGCATCATTTTACTGCCCAGTACTGCATTGATCCACACAGCAACACTGAATGCATATTTATGATAAGAGAAGGTTAATGGCCTTCAAAAACTCTCATCTTGTTTTAATCATTCATTAATTAATTCCATAGAACATATAATATACAATTTCTTTTATTGTAGGTGAGTGGTTTTTGTTTTTGTTTTTGTTTTTTCTCTTTTTTTTTTTTTTTCTCTTTTTGTTCACACAAAAACACAGGAAAAAAGCTCAACAATATATTTTCTCAAATAGTTATATATGTAAATAAAATCCTATTAATATATAAACCTTCATAGTTTTCTATCAAAGCAAATAACTTTTTGTCAAAATTTAACAGTTTCGAAAAAGGTCTACTGCAGTAAAAGGCAGTGGAAGCTGTAATTTCAAACTGTTATCATGAAGCTCTTCCTACTAAATAAAAGCAAAACCACCCACATATATGTATATCAATAATTTTATAGATAGAGCTGGAAAGATTTATTCAAGGCTTTTGATTTTCCCACTGTCTTTTCTTTATCTGATTCTGCTCTTCACATAGTTTACCAAAACAGATTCAATAAAGTGCTAGCACAAGCAAATGCTTCTGTACTGGTTTACATAGAAGCTCATACATACTAGAACATGCATGCACAAAAAAGGGTATGTCCAATGACTGTAATGATGAAAAAAAGCTGAAAAATCAGTCACTTTTTTAGTGAAAAAAAATCACATATATATTTCCCTCTGTGGTCCTGACTTACATAGTAGGTAATTACTATTGGCATTCTCTGCATCGTAGTTGTATGACCACACAATTTAGGAGAGATTATATTTTAAAATTCTCAGTAGTAAGTAAAAAGATATCTAATTTTGATATAACTGTTACTGAAAAGGATAGAAGAGAGGGGGAAAAAAAAGCAACCAACAAAATAAAACCCCACAAAACCATATTGCTTAATGTATACAGCTCAGCAAGCTTTTCATGTGGTGTCATGTTTTACCAGAATAATTATATCAAGCTGCAAAATGATTTTAAAATATTTAAGATATACATCACTCAAACAAAGCAAAAAATTGCATACATTGTAACAGAGGTGTACATGTACAAAGTTGAGTAATAATTGCTTTCTGTTTCTTTCACAGTGAATTCTGTTTAGCCTTTTTGAGAAATGAAAGGCAATGAAAGATGCTTGTGTTTTATGTTGTATGCATACAAAATGTATAAGCTCCCAAAGTTCTTTAAAGGACAAATGACATACTGGAACTCTCTTGCTGTCTTTTTCACACTGACTCTAATGCTTTGCAATTACTTAACCAGTGACAGTGTTCACTTATCGAAGATCTGTAGTCAGTTCTGTTTAAAAAAGGAAAAGAACAAAGAAAAAAAAAATCCCTAACAAATCCCTCCCTCTGCCCCCCAACAAAAAAATA
>PYHW01010837.1:269820-302320 GCA_013186435.1 Turdus rufiventris | reverse complement strand
TATAGTGATGCCAACACTTGAAAAGCATCAAGCTGAATCATATTTTCTTTCATAGTTTGAATCATGCTAAACAATGAGGTTCATAAAGTCACTGTTTTTTTGTGGAGTTTTTTGTGCTTTTTTGTTTGTTTTTTTGTTTGTGTGTTTTTTTGGGTTTTTTTTCTTTTTTTGGGTTTTTTTTCCTGTTACGAAGGTATGGGGAGTAACCACACATGACAAAATGATGAACCTTGCAAGAATAGAATAAGGGAAGAAAAGACACTAGCTCAACAGTTTTACACAAGTAAACAATTTGATGCCACTGTATAGCATATTATAGTCTAGATTAGTAATAGTCTTATTAGGTCCACTTCCTATTCATTGCCAAGGTTTTTGTGTGTCTCTTAACAATTTTTTTTGTCACACATTTTAATAAACTCTCTCAGAGGGCATGTACAGACATTTCAGTGAACAACAGATGAAAACAAAAGCTAATGAGAGAGTAATAAAGGCTCACAGCAAAGGTAAGTGTTGATGCCTTGATCCCACATGGCTCACTACTCACTTCCCTCAATGGGATATTGGTAGTTTGCCTGAAGTGTATTGGAGAACAAGAAGCCTAAAGAAACCCATATCTGAGAAGTACTGTAAAGAAAATAATATAAAATTTAAAGTATTTATAGGCTGTGCGATTGTCAGGGCCAAAGAAGAATAACAGTTGTCATAAACAAAATGCTTGATAATTTTAGCTGTGTGAAAGCAGAAAATCTGTCTAACAGTTGTTACAAATGTTGAATGTAACGAATGTGGAAAGTGTAGACTCATGTGAAATGTGTAAATCCAGAATGAGGATAAGCCCACACATTTTTCACAGTATCCAAGCTTTTTCTGAGGTGAATTATAGTTCTTTACAGTTATTGGTTCTATAGTTATTAGTGCTTGTTTCTATGCATGCTTTCTAAAGATCATCAAGACAAAGAACTCTTTGTCATGCTTGTCATGTAAAAGAAACTCTGCAGGGAGGTTCCCACAGGGAGCCTCTGCCATCTTGTTTTTGTCCTGACAGTCACATGGAACTAAGTTGAGGTTGTGGAAACCTTTTTGTGGGTAAAACAAATAGTTTTTATATAGTTGTGGGGTTTTTTGTTTTTTGTTTGTTGGGGTTTTTTTTAATCCATATTGCTGTTGTTACTGTGCATTTCTTACCCCATTGATTTTAAGTTTCAGTAAATTGCTATCTCAACCCATAGTCTCTGCTTTTGTTCTTCTGTTATCAGAAAGGTGGGAGTGGCCTCCTTGGAGTTTAATATCCAGCTGTTGTCAAAAGCACAACAATGCATAAATGCTAAAGGACTCAGGCATTTAAAAAGAAAAAAAAATAAATTGCAGTGTCTGTTCCTTCTAAATTAAAAACTTTTGTCACAGTTATGAACAGCCAGGGAGAGAGAAGAAATAGAGTGACACCTTTGATGAAAAGGTATACTGGAGTCAGACATACTCTAAAAATCATACTAATTCACTGAATGCATATGCTACGTAGTATATATTATTTATAAACCAGGTTAGTGATTTTATTGTATACAGAATATTATACATAAGTTTAAAACCCTTTCTAAAGGCTATTTTTTCAGGTAATACCTGTAGGCACATTCTCATTATTACTAAGAAGGCATTGAAATATGAGACATTTTCATTTTGTTACTGTGAGTACCAAAAGGAAGGATCCTTTCCAGTATGTGTTGCAAGCAAAAAGCCAGTTGAGCGCTAAGGAAGCTGAAGAGGAGGAAGGAGTGGATAATAAAATGAACCAAATTGCTGGCTAGTGTGAGTAGACAGGGAAGAAGGAAATTGTTTGTAGTTGGGAAAATGAGAAAAGCTCAGGTTTTCAGATGTTAATTCTTGACAATTAAAAGGGCAATCCAGATAATGTAATAGGAAATAGGGTATGAAAATTAAATCAATGCTGAGGAAAGAGATTTATGATTCATCATGGTAGATGACATATAACTTAATATGGTGATAAGGCAGAGAGAACTAAAAATGAAGCTCTGAAGGACAAAATCTTCATAAAAGAGAGACAAGTGGAAAGTGATAGCCAAAAGATATTTGGAAGGAGAAGCTGGAAAAGATGGGGGAAATCCACAAGAAAATAGAGAAAGAGAAGCTAATCAACATTTTCAGTGGTTTGATAAGATTCTTTTGTTGCCTAATATATTTGAGTGAAATCT
Organism: Turdus rufiventris; assembly: GCA_013186435.1. NCBI lineage: Eukaryota > Metazoa > Chordata > Aves > Passeriformes > Turdidae > Turdus > Turdus rufiventris. Next base: position 300,113 of record PYHW01010837.1, on the reverse strand, counting down.
GTTTTAAACAGCCTGTAATTCACAGGTTTACCAAATTAATGTGTATAATATTGGCATAAATCTGGACAAGAAAAACTATTGTCAGGGAAAGTTGAGTTAGCAGGATGGAAATGGACTGCTATTTCTCTCTAAAGATAATAAGATTGTAAAATCTTGTTTTACTTTGTTTCCTTTGTTTTGTTGTTTGGGGGTTTTTTTGTTTGTTTTTTTGTTTTGTTTTTGTTTTAATATACATAGCCATCAACTCATTTATATCTCCTTTTTCTGCTGACATGTGCTGACTACTGCTACATGGATTCACTTTTGTTATGTGCTCTGCCAGATATTAAGTACTTGCTCCTATTTTATGCACTTGTTGTGGTTTAAAAATGAATTGATAGCATGGAGATTAACTAGACTTGGCTGCTGAAGCACATTCAGTCACAGATACATTTGATGTGTACATGACCTCTCTGCTTCACATCACTCATGGGGAAGACACAGTTGGCTGAAATTCCCACAGTGCCTGGCAATTGGATGTTGCTGTCACCATGGCAATCACTTTATCATTAACTGGCTAGTTGAAAGGAGCAATTTGAGCATAAGCTGAGTTTAACCAGGCTCAGCCCTCTGCCAAAGTAGGACTGTGGCCTGTCTCATTCTGCATGGCATATCTGCCAAGGCCAGGGCTCTGGTATGGTATTGATCATTTGTCTTCATGTCTCTCCTATTCAGCTTTTATATATCTTGCCCATTTGCAATAATCATTGTCCACAGCTGCTCTTTTATCTTTGAATAAGAAAAATAGAGCCTGACCTGAGGTACTAGTACAACATAAAAATAAATTATTAGCAGCGTAGTGACTGTAGGATCCAGACGAGGGCTACAAGAAGGATCAGAGGGCTGGAGCACCTCTCCTGTGAAGTTAGACAGAGAGTTGGGGTTGTTCAGCCTAAAGAAGAGAAGGCTCCAGGGAGACATCATTGTGGCCTTTCACTACTCAAAGAGGGCCTATAAAAAGATGGGGACCAACTTTAGCAGAGAATGTTGTTTTAGATTAGATATAAGTGGGTTTTTTGGGGTTTTTTTTGTTTGGTTTTTGTTTGTTTGTTTGTTTGTTTGTTTGTTTGTTTGAGACTGATATAACACTGGCATTTGTTTCCCAAAGAAATGGTGGATGTGTCAATCCTTAAAACTTTCAAGATCAGGTAGGATGTGGCATTGAGCAACCTGATCTAGTTAAAGATGTCCCTACTTATTGCAGGAGAGGAGGTTACTTGGTGACCTTTAAAGGTTCTTTATAGCCCAAACTAATCTATGATCTTCAGGGAGAGTTCTCTTCAATACTGGAATTCATGGAGGCATCTAATTTTACAGTGTAATTCAGTATATTCTGCTCTGTCAGTGGTCTTTATCCTTATTCTGTTGCTGCATTGCCCAAAACATAAGGTGAAACATCTTAGAAGAATGGCACAGGAGGAGGTGGTTTTTCTTCACTGAAAATATCAGAATATTAGATTACTCCCATTAAATGTTATTAGAGTTTTACCAAGGATATTGGTTTACCTTTAATCACTGACTGAATTTTAAACAGAATTAAGCAATTAAATAATATTTAAAGAATATTTCATATGGCTTTGAGTAATTTAAAATTTGACAAGAAATAGAGGAGCATGCACCTTCAGGTGCTGACAGAGCTTCAGCAAGCAAGGAAGAAAATAATCAAGATACAGTTTTTGATAAAGATACCTTGGTCTTGCAATATGACTGGGATCAATTCTCATAAAGACCAAAATGACTTTTCAATTCCTGGAAGAGCCTTGAGGGGCTCAGATTTACATCCTGCTAGTAAGGAGATACTAAAAACAGAGTTGTCAGTCTTTATTGTTTGTCCTCCATTTCACTTACAAAGAGTTCCGAAAAAAAGTGAAATTCAGAATCCCATGAAACATCAAAGGAATGCTGCCTTTAAATATTTGAATTAGATGTGTAGAAACCCAAGTTTCTAGTATAATTAAAATACTAGAGAAACTTCTATACTTGGTGGTGTAGTGCATCTCTTTGTGGTTCTTTTCTACCAGTTGTACAGAAACTTAGAAATTTCCATTCCTCACTTAGATATAATGATATGAAACTGAACTGTAAGGGTTTTTTAAATGTGACAGGTTAATTTTCTTTATTTTTAAACTCCATTTAGATTTTAAAGTAAAGTTTAGAGAGGTAGTATAGTTTTGCACATGCATAGGTCTACATATTCTTTAAAGCAAAAATATATACTTTGTCATTTAAAGGTTTGAAATGGGACTCATAGTTCATTCTTCTCTCCTTACAGTTTTTAAGCCCCAATTTTAAGAATTCTTAGCACTTTGTTTTAATTATTATTTTAATTATATTTCTACTTAAATCAGCATGAGAAAGCAATCAGTGTGCTTCAAAAACTCACCATCTAAAGTCACACTTAAATTTAAAACTCTGTAAGAAAACTATTATTAAGAGAGCTTATGATATAAAAGAAAAACTCTTGTAAAAATTTCTGCTGAGGAGACTTGTAAAGATCATGCTGAGTGATAGGTCAAAAAAGCCCAACCCATTGACAACTGCTGGAGTTGGGAAATTCACTTATCCTGTAGGCACCTACTTCTCTGCACTTACCCCTTTTGACACTGTTCTTTTGTATCATTTGGACTTACTCAGTAAGGTGATACAAGGGGCAGACTTTTCTTGGGCTTATCTGGATGCAGTGGAGGTGTGGGGACTTGTTACTGCATGATAGGCTACTTGCACACAGCATCATCTGAAGCAAAGTGCAGGGTGAGAAAGAAGTCATACTGCCCCAGGTAAATTCTGTTTGAAATATTTCACTGGTAAGCCACTGCAAATACCTGATATCCAGCTGAATCCAGGTGAGAATCCATGTAAAGACTCAACAGCCTAATGGCCAGCAACACACATTCAAACACTGACAAATCTTGTCCATTGTAATTTTTTAGAGATAAAGAAAGAAGAGTAATCTAACCTCTGGATACATCTGACTTTTTACTCTAGGCAGGGTAAAAATGAACATATATATTCATGCAAGCATAATTGATATAAAACTTTGTAGGGAGACTAATCCAAGGTTAAGATAGAGACATCATGTATTCATGTCTCTCCTTTGAATTCAGTGGAGATAGTGAGATTAACTATGTAATGTGCTAAAGAATTGAGGCCTAATATAGTTATATAATTTAATAGCTCATAATCGTTGACCTGAATGTGCTTTCAGTGAGCCCATATTTTCATGTTGCTACTGATTTTGTTCAAGTTCTCACAGGTGCTTATGTGGCTGCACAACTTCTATGTGTACTGGACCACAGCCTGTTAAGACACTGTGGCAGTATTTAAAAGGTTTATTAAAACCCCAAACAAATGAGGTTAAAAAAAAAAAAAAAAGAACTTTCTTAAATAGGGAGATAGTCAGATATTATAGAAGTGAGATTTGGAGGTAGATTTTGCAGCTACAGAGCTGGTAGTGTGTCCTTTCTTTTATGATATGCATTATCAACAGACAGGACTTGGAAGGTGTATGTGTCCTTCTCACATTATTTTAAAGCTGTATTATCAGTCCAACTGTATTCAACAATTACAGTGTTAATTGAGCTCAAAGTGAGCAAGCTGATCTACTGTTTCATTAAAGAATTAACTTTTCCAATTAAACTTTAGCTTTATTTAGTTCATTTATGTAGACATCATCCTAAAGCAAATAGAAGAACAATTTTATCACCATTAGAGGTTTCTGAAGCATGATCACAATGAGCTTATACAGTGTCAGAGTTACTGAAATAAAACTATCATAATGAGATTAATGTGACAGACTTAAGGAAAAAAAAATCACCAGTATTTGTATAATGAGGTACTCAATAGTCAAGTTACAAGTGTAGTCACTATAATGTTGATCTTACAATAGTCATTGTCTAGGAAAGCCAAGTGGATATGTGTATATAAAACCTGAATTTTTTTACAGAGCACATACCTCATGTACCTTTGGGAAAAACACTGAGATCTGACCTATTCTGTTTTTATGCTGCTGATAAAGAGTAAATATGGATAAACATCTTTGATTTATAATTTCCATTAAATTTTCACCTTTTCTAATTAAATAGGAAATGACAGTGGTGCTAACTGTAGATCTCTGAGTAATAAGCCACAAAATGCAAACTTTGCCTCACAGTTATTGCTTTAGGGTTATGTAAAAGCTTGCAAGGGTTTAAGCTATACCAAATAAAGGGTTTACTCAGTGAAAGGTGTTTTATCTTATTTATTTCTCTTTGGCACATATAAGAGCATGAAGTTCATCAGACAGTGATGTATTTTGGAGAATCCAGGTTGGAACAGTGATACTGAGCAGTTGCAGTAGAAATCCTCTATTCTGCAGTCCTTAACTATCTATCTTTATACTGCCCCATCACAATAACATCTGAATGCCACAGAACTCATAGCTGTATAATGCCCTTTTGAAGTGTTCAATAGTCTCATTTTCAAGTTGGTAGAGACAAGACATGGAAAAATATTTTTTTTGTCTTAAATTACTTAGGCAAGATATGGCAGTTAGTTATATTGAATTTTTATCTCTTACAACTTAATTTTGTGACTTAACTGGAAGTTCATCCTTCCTTATAGCACTATTTATAACTGAATATAGAATAAAGCATAAATAAGATAATCAAAAGTGAGGATGTTCTTTCAGTCTGTAGAAATTTTAAAGTATTCTCGCAGCAGGTTGACAGCTACAACTTTAGATCTGCTATAGATCTGTGAAAACTGGCTCTCAACTTCATTAATATGGGTCACACCCAAATCCCTTCTTTAGTTGCTCAATGGTTAACTTAGAAGTAGAAATTACAACTGAATCAGAGGAGATGAAGCTTGGAGAAATCTCTCATATCTCCTAGTTTTTTTGTTTTCTTTTATTTTATTTTTCTCTTCTGAAAAACTTCAACAATTCTTTTTTATTCTGAAAAATATCTTTGCTTTTACTAACATATTCATATTTGTTTCAGATTTCCTCTCTGCTTCCATTTTTCATCCAGGTGTTCTGCATTTTAATATAAAGAAATCTTCAGCTTCTCTGACACCATTTTTGAAGTTTCAATAAAATCTGAGTGTTTGAAAAGGTCTAGTATTTTCCCAGGGTGCCAATTCTTCCCATTCCAGATCATGACATTAAAATTCACCTTTGTTTTGACAACTTGTCCTGGTTTAACCTCAGCCAGCAGCTAAGAATACTGGCACTCAGACAATTTCCCTGAGTGGAATAGGGGAAAGAACCAGAAAAGTGAGAAGTCATGGGCAGAAGTAAAAATCATCTTTGTTGCCCTGCACTGGATCCGCTCCAGGAACTCCATTGTCCCTCTTGTACTGAGGAGCCCAGAACTGGACACAGTGCTCCAGATGTGGCTTTACATGGGCAGGTTAGGGGGATGTGATCACCTTCCTTGAGCTGCTGGCAGTGCTCTGCCTAATGCACCACAGGAGACCTCTGTCCTTCTTGGTGCCCAGGGCACAGTGCTGGTTCATTAATAGATAGCTGTCCACTGGGACCACCAGACCTTCAGCACAGAACTGTTTTACAGTGGGTTGGTTCCCATTCCATACTGACAAACAAAGCACTAATGCAGAACAAAACACTAAACCAGAAAAAAATAATAAAAGCGGGATTATTTGCAGTCCTGACATCTAAAATATGGGTATCTAAATCTGAACTATCGCCCTAGATAGACTTCATATATAATTCTGAACAAACAGTAGGCTCATTAGCTACATCAGCAAAATTTGTAACCATCCACTTTTGATTTCAGCAGTTGTGCATTGAGAATGTCTACTTTGCTTTAGTGAAAACAGATATCTTTTAGAAAATAAACTCAGTATTTGGAGTCATATTATTAGGTGACTAAGACAAAGTGTATGCCAGCCTAAATGTGAAGTTCACTCTGAGAATGGGTCAATGACCTAGGATCAGTAGTTTTGTGCATATTAGTAATTCCTGCAGTGAACCTCTCTTCTTTATATCTTTCCTCAATCAACCAAAACTAAATCCAAACAAACAAACAAACCAACAAAAACTAAACCAGAAACAAACTTACAGAAATCTAATAAGTAATTTACACTGACAAACAAGTAAGAAATACTGTGTGTGCAATCTCATATAATGAAAAATCCACCAATGTTGCCAAAATTCAGTTGCTAAGTCCCACATTCACTAAACAAGGTTTAGAAATTTGGCTGATGCTCCTTAAATCTTAATATTTGTACCCCATTTTTCTCTTCTAGCTTTCTTTTTATGATTGAAGCTCCTCATTTTGCAGTCCTGCTACCACAAAGTCAAAAGAGAGATAAAAAAAATTTCAGATGTTATTCAGGTCAGCTAAACTCTTAAGTAATTTTCTAGATGAGCCCTTTTCTCTTTCTACTGACTACATAAAAAGAGTTAAGGAAACTGCAGTCTCAGCTTATAGTGAGTCACACACATAAAGTCAGTCCTTTATCATAGGTGTATAGAAGTTAGATTTAGATCTGAGATAATCAGTCCAGAGTCTTTCTCTAGCCACTGTAGTGTCGTGTGTCCCTCCTTTAAGGGAATTAATCTTATACTAAAAAAGGAAATTTAAAATGGTTGCTACAAATCAGTCTATTAACATACCTTTTTCTTCTTGCTGAATATGAGGGAAGCCTATGATGACTAACCTAAAATGTTGTTCATATAGAAAATGGCATGAAACTAATTGACCTTCTATTATGTGACTAAAACCATGTAAGATAAATTGCCATATTGCACCTGTCTGGAATGGAGCTAACTTTTCACTCTTGACCATACTGTTCCGTGCTTTGCAATTATACCAGAAAGGTGTTGATAACACTCCAGTGTTTTGGCTACTGCTGAGCAGAGCTGGCACAACATCAAGGCTCTCTCCAGCCTGGGAGTGATAGACTGAGAGTGAGAAAAAGGCTGAGGCAGGTGCACAACCTAAACTGACCAAAGAGATGCTGGATGACCAAACGGTCAGCAACAAAGACAAGAAAAATAGTGGAACAGGGAGGCATTTGTTACTAAGACATTTACCAACTGAACTAACTTCTGTATGTACCGAGGTCCCAATCCCAGGAAATGGCTGAACATGCTGCTGGAGGGAAGTAGAGAATTTTTATTTTCTTTGCTTCCATGTGAAGGTTTTGCTTTTCTTTATTAAACTGTCTTCATCTCAACTCATGAATTTTCCTTCTAATTTTGGAGAAAATCTCCTCCAAGGAAGAGGAGTGACAGAGAAGCTTGGCGCTAGTAGTGGGCAATAGTACTAGTGGGCAACCAAGGTCAACACTCCACAATTGCCACAAAAAATAGTTTTCCAGCTCCCTTTAAAATGAATTTTAAAATCTTCACTGCTTTAAGTAATTGTCATGTCTGGAATCAAAGTGTTTAAATATTATTCCTTGTGAAGTTTGTTCACTGCTGACTGCAGATGCAGTTGCACCTGTGTTTAATGTGCAGAAGCACATTGTGCTTGTGCTTCACCTAATAGCTAATGCACTTGTAGCAGTTAGGTTGACCATGTAACTGCAATTGAGGAAGGTGATTATAATATGTTACCATTATTCTCTGATAGCCACTGTAAACCACATAAAAATAAAAGTTGCAGATTACTGAAACATTTATCATCAGTATTACTAGATAAAGGGGGAAAGTGATGTATTCACTGTTTATGTGGTATCTGAAAAGATACTGCAAAAGTGGTATTACTAACAACAAAGACAGCAACAGATGAATTTTTTGTTAGAAAGTTGAATTAGCACTGGTGGGAGTATATAGTATGGAAATTTGTTTTCCAGTAATATTTTCAGTCAGTTTATCTTATTTTTAGATATATCAGAATCAGAAGACTGAACTATAGCAATGCAAACTGCTATAATAAAAGAATGAGCTAAAGTGTAGAATGCTTTCACCACAAGTTTGAATTAAAATCAGTGAAAATATTTTTAAAATATGAAATAGGGTGTTCCTTCTTTCCTTGTTAAGATCTCTTAGTTTTGCATTGTTCTGTGCTACATACTTTAGCTTGGAACATAGGTAAAATGAAAGCACTTTCAAGAGATATTAGAAAGTACAAAAGAATATTGCTGGCTTTCCTACATATACAGAAACACTTTGGATAATTTGAATAAGTTTCAGATAAGCAGCCATATTTTTGGGTGCTCATTAGAACTTGGTGAATAATTTATAACAAATAATTTAGTTGATGAATTTTAACTCTCTGCAGCTCACAAATTGTCCATGAACAGATTGTGATTTTCCTAAATTAGCTCATTATTCACAATCATCCAGTGAATAATTTCTGTGACTAATTCTCTGTAGCTAGTTTGTGGCCAGTTGCTGTAAGCAGTTAAGTTTCAAGCTGTTTTGGTCTGACTTATAAATCCTTTAAACTATTTCTACTTAACCAAAAAGTTTGAAATCAAAGTATCAGGAATAATAATAATAGCAATAATATTAAAATCCTGTAAGATACATGCACTCTCCACCCTAAGTTTCAGCTCTGTGTACATCATTGTAGTATTTCAGAGACAGTCTGAAAAATATGATTAATTTTCCTACACATACAAAGAGATACCAATCCTCATATTGTCAAAAGATCTTGAGAGGTTTCTGAAAGTTTCCATTCCTTAGATACCTTTAATTCAGTGTTTTCTCATTCAATATAAGTGGGCTACATCAGAGACAATAATCATGACATTTGAAATCAAAGGGATTATACTTGCAATAGCAGATATTTTTTTGTTTTGTTTTGCATTTTTAAGGCTGAAATAATTTTCCAAGTTCAAATAATAAATTTTGCAAAAGTTTTTGATTTTTACTTCTCTGTCACAATCTTAATCTTATATTTTGTCACATAAGGTCAAAGATAACTTAATAATTAATTTTAAGTTTTGAGGAAAAAAAAAGAAAACAAAACTAAACAAATTAGGTCAGGACATAAAACACATTTTCTGAATAAAAGAGGAGGGGCAGATGTATGTTTCTTACTTAGTTATGGCCTTATATTTTCTTTATATTCTCAACTCTCAATAAAAATGTTTAAATTAAGCCTTTTAGTTTTATGAGGACATGACTATTATTGTTTAATGTCTACTTATGCTGATGGAAAAATCTTTTTTTTTATTATATTCTTTGTTCTTATTTCAATTATTCCTTTATAACTTTATTTTCAATGTTTTGTCAAAATGTTGTCACATCAGTATTTTCTTAATGAGAAGAAATGATGAAAACCTGAGATATGTTTTAAATGAATCAGAATTTCTCTTTATTTGCAAAGAAAGTTCAAGAATTCTTGAAACAAAGGCGTAATCAGGCGAGGGGAAATGGTTCCACGGAAAGAGGACTTCAAGCAAATAATTGATTAAAAGGCCTCTTTCTTGGCTTCTTTCAGAAGCAGTGATTGCTTTGATTCTTCCTTACTGCATTTTGCATTCACTTTTGTCTCCAAGACACCAAGAAAAATTATCATTTTTCAGATACTAGAACCTTAACTTGCTATGTGCTTACCCTGGAGAAATGGCAGAGGTCAGAAGACTGGGGTTATATGCAAGTCTCTGTTCTCTGGATCTCAAATTGGTTTAGATGTTGCATTACAAGAAAAAGTTTAATAAATGAAAGTTGCTTAAATAATTTAGCCATTTGGAAATTGCTGCATACTGTAGCAGATTCCACAACTCTACTCAGATTTTTCCAGTTTCATTCCTTCAATCAACTGGGCTTTTATTTGACTAACAACTGCAAGATCATCTTCAGTTGTAAGTGATATTTTGCACATAACAGGCTCTCCAGGCATTGCAATATTTAACATGGAATCACCTAAGTAGCCAAACTAAGCATATATACCTAAATATGCATAAAAAGGTTCATATAAAAAGAGTTGGTTTGTTGTTTTGTTGGTTTTTTTTGTTGTTTTTTTTTTCAGAAAAGCATCAGCAATCCTAGAAAAACCTGAGTCACTAAATAAATAAATAAATAAGAACTGTCATTCACAAGGTGCATGAAATAATAAGATGTATTTTCCAGAAATGTTAAATTAATTTTCTTCAAATAAATTATCTGAATTCTATGTTTCATGTTGAATATTTGTATTTTATTATTATCAGTTTTCTTACCTATATTTCTATGAGACATGTCTCCTAGGTTCTTAAGCTTAAAATAATATCTAAAATATTTTTCTTTTGGTGAGAATTCTGGTGCAGAATCCTGAATTGCAAAGATCTGAACTGTGAAGTCCCAGATTTCTGTATAAGTTATATTCAAAACTGTGTTCCCTAAAAAATAGAAATTCCACTTAGCTGTGAATAAGTATATGGTGAGGGTCCTAAACTTTCCCTGACACAGCTTGAAGGAAAGGGAGTTAGAAAGAGTATTAAGGTGGGTAAAAAAGGAAAGATACAAGCCAATAGAGTCTTGGTGAGAGCAAAGCATATATATCCACTTAGAAATATGAGCCTATGGAGTGCCTCTATAAAGCTTGCTTTATATGGAACTATTTCTTTAGCCTGAGAAAGGGCTTATATTTTTAAAACATGTACTGAAGGGATGACAGGAAGTCAACGAGTTTTTAAGCAGTATACTTAAATAAGAATTCACATTCCCTGAAGTAAACAAATATTTCAAATAATGAATGAGTGCATATTCCAACCTTGCCTTATTGTAAAAGGGGGGAAATAAGAACATGAAGAAAAATTAGTTGTCATGTTACTTCCCAGGGCATGGAAATCATTGATTTGTTTTGTACTTTTGCCTTGACTCTTTTAACAGAAGCACTTGCTTTCTCCCTATGAATTGGAGTTAGATGGTATTATTGGCATATCCACAGGAAAGCTGTAATTCAAAAAAATGTATAGTACTTGAAAATTAGTTTATTTGAGGGAGCTTTTGAATGTCAAGCACATTTGAGACAGTTTACTCATTTTAGGCTGTAGAATTTCAAAACATGAAAACCTGGGAATACACATAAGTTTGGGGTGTTTCTTAGTTTAGGGGTTTGAGAATTTTTTGCAAAATGCAGAGTAGATCTATTTTTTTTTCTTTATTAAATTACTATGCCTAATAGTATTCAGTATACCAGTTCTCAGAAACTCAGAAAGTAAAAACTTACATTGCCCTTAACATTCATGCTTAGGATACACATATTGACCTGTATATGCAAGGTTGAGATGTACTTCTGTGAACCATTCCTCCTAGGTACATTCTTGGGGGTACAATAGCAACACTGTAGGAACAATATAGACATGCAGTTTACTTTCCCTCTCTGTTTTTCCTGCAGGTTGAACTCTGACAAGAAAATTTGGTTTTATGGTCAGTCATTTAAATGAATTTCTACATATTTCTACATAAATGCTTATAGAGGGGCAAAGTTACTGAGTAAGGAATAATAAAATGTCCATCTCCTATCATCTACGACGAACTAAGTATGTAGATAACCATAAGACTCTCATAAATTTCACTTTATGTGTCTGTGTAGAAATGTTTGCCTTTGTGTTCCTTTTTAATTTGCCAAATCAACTTCCCCTTGCACAAAAAACTCATAACTTGCTTTCAGCAAAGTATTCCATAGAGATGACTGCAAATAAAGAAAATCTTCATGAAGCATTGAGATATTTAAGCTGATTTTATTTTCCACTGTTTGAGGTTGATTGAAGTTGTTTGAAGGAACAAATAGTTCTGTGATTTATCTACATTCTTTCTTTCAATTTTCCTTTATTTTACCACAAAGTAAATGATAATAAATGATACACAGGACTTGTTAGCTGACTTATCAGTACATGCAATTTCTACTGTTGAAATGCTTAAAATTTCTTCAGTGTTGTAAAATCAAAAAGCTGCAAATAAAAAATAAAGCTGACAAAAACCTAAAAACAAAACAAAACAAAAAAGCCCCCAAAAAACAAAACCAAACACAACAAAAAAAACTCCTATAACTAAACACCCCACACTAGTATTTGCAGAGTATGTTTTCCATTTCACTGAATGAGTGAAAAAAATTAAGAGGAAATTAATAAAAAAAAGTTTGGTGAAGTAGTATTTTATTTTGTCACCATTCAAACACGCCAGATTTGCAAGTAGTTTAAACAGTTCCAAATGAAGTTAACTGCTGATTCTATTTTGCTGAATGAGTCATTAAAGGTTTAGAAACATTTGGAGGTTTGCTTAGTACTTTAGATTATGGTGCTAAAACTAAACCCAAACTTTCAGACTGGATTTTTTTTTTTGTTTTTTAGCAAGGACAAAAAGCCAGAACTCTTTATAATTTATTTTTTTTTCCCAAGAAGAGAGGAAACAAGAAAAGACACTTCATTTTGCCTGAATAAAACATTTCAGAAGGAAATATTTTGATAACATCTACATTATTATTCTTAATATTCTGTAATAGATATACTTCATGTAACCCCTTCTCTTTCCATTATAACGAATCTTAATTCTCTATAACCTCCTTTTCTACCACACTTTCACTTATCTATCTTGTTCTTCTCCAGTGGATAGTAATTTTTACTAATGACCATCAGTTTCTGAGTAAGAACATAATTTATTTTGCATAGGGCACTGAAGAACTATCAAATTGCAATGATTTTCAGTCACTGTAGACCTGGGCCAGATTCAAGCATAGTGACTCAGTGATGAAAGCCCCTGCATACTATTAACAATTCCCTGAACTATTCAGTGCCCATTAAATAAATGCACAATATGTTTGCCATTTGGGCTCCTATCTTCTCATTCTTATTCTCCATGTCAGAAGTTGCTGGTCTAAAAATAAAAATGTATTTGCATCCATCAGGTATTTTTTCCTTTAGCTGCAATTTTACTTTAATACGTCCACAGTTATGGACACTTAACTTTTCTACTGAAAATGAGTGGTTGGAGGATTCCTATCTTCACTATTTTGTTTTAAATGGTTTATAGGTGTGATATTCATTCCATGAGAAAACATATTAGAAAAATGTAAGAAAAACTCTAAAAAAAGCCCATATTTTTTACATGATCCAGTTAGTATGATAGCAATAACAGTCCAAAATAATTACAGTCAAGAAATTATCTGGTATTTCTTGGCATGGAATTATAGAATATCCTGAGTAGGAAAGAACACATAAAGATCATCAAGTCCATGGCGTTCTTGAAGGTCAGCATCCTTTTGTGAGCTCTGTAAATAAAAAGTATATCTTAGGTGTTTTAACTAACTATGGCACAGAAGTTTTTAGCCAGATGCATTGTTTTATAAAAAAAGTAAAATAAATTAAAATCTTAATTATTTAGGCCACTGTTTAATGACCATATTACTATAAAATAATTATCTAGTTATTTTTCCATATAAACTGAAAGTCTTATTATAGAGCCCAAAATCAAGTTATAAGGTAATTGCTTTTGAACTACTTGGTAACTTCAGGTATAATTGCTAAGTAATTTGCAAAATATGTAATTACCATGGGCCATATGTTCCTATATCTTGTGTTCTTCACATTGTAGAAACATGGCACAAAAGTGACTCAGAACACCTAAATCTGAGCAAAAATACATCATCGGCATTAATATTAAAGTACTATGAAGAGAAATCTTAACAACAATCCACAGTACTTTCACTGATAAGCAACAGAAGTCATTGCTATTGGAAAGGTGGGAGGAACTAGGTAGGAAGTATTTTGTACCATATGTCTGCTTCACAACCCACTGAAGAAGTGTCAGAAGAACATTGCAAGTTAATATTGCCTGAGACAGTGATAACTTACAATACACTGACAACACAGATTGCAGATGGCCAAATTACCACTACAAACACCTTCTGGCACCTGACAGCTCACCAGATGCTGGTGGGTGTCATTTGCTACTTAATCATGTACCTGAGGAGAGATTACGGAGATCCTATCCAGGATCCTGTGGTATCCATGTTGGTAAACAATCAATGGCCCTGATGCAAGAATTCATCACAGTGCCAGTGTAAATAGTGTAATGTATATGTGTGGATACCCTGATGAATTTCCTCTACTGCCTTACAGAGCAAATGCCAAACCTGACTTAACTGATTGCTTAGCATTGGTAATCTTATTAACAATAAGGTTAGAGAAAGCTCAAACAGCAAATATATATACATATATATAAAGCTGAAGAACAGAAAATCAAAAGCTTCTCCCACATTGATTTCTGGAAATATCCTTGTAAGTTGGAGAATTCTATTCCTTCAATCCAGAAACACTTTTACTGTATTTGCATGTCAGAATGTGATTGGAGTTGTTTGTCAGGTGCAGTTTTTTAACAAACACAGATTCTGACTACTGAATAAATATTCTGCTAAAAACCTGAAAATGAGAATAGTATCCAAAGTATCCTGGGAATTATCTGTGTTTGCTTTTCCTTTTCCATTTTAATACTTTATCCAATCTTCTAAAAATTATTATAATCCTGTGTCCCAGTTGTGAGCCTAGTCAAGATTTTGTCTGCTTTTAGCCATAAAATAAAATTAAAAAAAAAAAAAAAAAAANAAAGGTTCTTCAGACTTCATAGAAACCAAATCACATAGCAACAGATCACCAAGGTTTTCATGAGCCTTAATGCTTTCAATGTGTACTCTCTTCTGACTTTATTTTATAGGTATTTACACAGACTATTTTAATACATGTCTTAAAAGCCTTCAAAATTATTATTCATCTTGCTGGGAAATAATGCATAATGAACGCTCAAGAATTTAGTAATATACATTTTTGTGACTTGCATATTCTGTTTCTTTTCCTACTCATTTTCTTAAGTGGGTACTACATTCTTTTCATTTACCTAACATTGAACAGAACAAGGGAAAGCTGGGATCCTAGAATTGATGCTTTACTAGCTACCAGATGAGAAATTAGGAACAGAAGTTGTAACAAATCATGTATAGAATATATGGCTTATATTTATTTTGTTATAGTATTAATATAGACCCCAGTAAGACAGTCTGGAAGATGAAAAAAGCAGGAAGAGGTCTCAAGTGATAGTCAAATGCAAATGTTGGAAAGTTGGTGTCATGGACATGGCAGAACCTCTGAGTGGACCACAGATATTGATTTTACTTAGAAAATAAGAACCTATATAGAATAAAAGATGAGGGTATGGGAGTGGAAATAAAAATGGAAGAAGGGGCTCATCTAGTAACAACAAGAAACAGCACTGAAGCTGTGAAAAAGCTCAAGAACCCAGACTCCTCTGCAGTTACAGACAATATTTAAATATCTGTGTTTATTTGCAGCTCTTAATATTTGAATTCTTCACAAATTTAGTACAACCTGTACTTTTATGTATTAAAATCATACACCTAGTTACTGCTGACCCAGTGTCACTGAATTTGCTCTTTAGACTGTATTTTTAACTGAAAACATGATATAGTCTTATTGTGAAAATGTGCTTGCCTGGCTATTTAAGCTACCAATAGCTGAATATACTAGTGAAGTGACTGGTTAGTGGATTGAAAGTGTTGCCTCAGTCAGCCAGCATTTATTAGGTGACAGGTTGTCTGCCAGACAGTCAGGGCTGGCCCAGTTGGCAACAGGTGAGCTTTTGCACAACTGAATGCCCAGCTTAATGGTAGCGCTCGATTGATGTATATCAAAAGTTAGCCCAAATCTTCTGTCAGGGTAACTAAGTTTTGTTAGCATATTATGTTTAATCATAGAGAAGGCCACACAACATAAAGGTGACTAAAAGTTTCGTGTAAAATTCTATGAAATAATCTAAAGTAATGATCAGGAGAAAATATTAAGATGAAAATATATTTAATCATGCATCTGAACCTTAAGTTTTCTGTCAGCTCATTTTTATTTCATCTAGAACTAAAACTTGTAAAAAATGCAGTAAAGAACATCTGGAGTGTGGGACAGATTCCATTTGAAGAAAACAAATTATATTACACTTGGTCATCTTCTGAAGAAGGTAAAAGAAAAGAGTAGAAATAATCTACTCAAGAATGGCAGCGAGAAGATGAATTTGAAATAACCCTTCTGAATTTCTGATAACTGCAAAACTAGGAATACTGTGTAAAGTTTTTAGTCAGAATGTTTAGAAACACTTTTTGCAAAATCCTGAAATTTAATTATAGCATTTACTTTCCAAAGAAATAGAAAATATTCTTGAGTTCAATAGGGATATTAAGAAAAAAATAACTGAGAGATCAGTCTGTAGATTACACTCTAACATACAGATGAAATTTTGGTCTTTTGAAGTCCCTACATCACTGAATGCAAAAAGTAAAGAGAAGGAAACCATCAATTAATATTTGCCCTGCTCCTTTCAGCCTATCTCTAACCACCTGTTCCAAGCTGCTGCTGGATATGTTATACTTGGCTAGGAGGGCCTTCAGCCTCATCCAGTACAGCTGTTCTTACATTCTTTTGTATTTATCTACATGGTTGGTGTTGAATAATGAGTAACAAGGGGATAAATATATGGTAGAACACAGCAGATGTCCAGATTTAAACTAATTGCTCATGAACTGTTAGCAGAATCACAGTTTCTAAGGCCCGCAAGACTATTTTATGGAGTTAGGAAATCAAAACCAGTTTTTCATGAAATGTCTATTGCTATTATTAATCAGTAAATGATGATGTGTAAATGATGACAATGTGTAAAGATGTCTTCGCCCATGACACAATAAATTTCATAATTGTTTTTCAATGATTGACCACATAATCGTGTACTAAAAAAAAAAATACTGGGTTTGTTTTTTATTATGTGGCCTAATCTAATGTAGACAGTGCATTTTTATAGACTACATCTGTTTGAATCTGATTTAGAGTACGTTAAGCTGTTGCAGTGCATTTGTCTGAGAAAGGTAGAGAACTTTCAGAGAGTCACACAACAGCTGAAGCTGGAAAGGACCTCTGGAGGTCATCTGGTCCAACTCTCATGTTCAAGCAGGGCCACCTGGAGCTGGGTGCTCAAGATCATGTTTAAACGTATTTTCAGTATCTCCAAGTAGGAAGACTCCATACATCTCTGCAAAACATCTTGCACCAGCCTTCTTGTCTCTGGCAGAGTAAAATGTGTTTTCTGGTGTTCTGTGTTTCAGTTTGGACTCATTGTCCCTGGTTCAGTCACTGGGCACCACTAAAGAGAGCCTGAATGTAGTGTTTTCATCCTTCATTCAGGTGTTTAAT
Source organism: Turdus rufiventris (assembly GCA_013186435.1). NCBI lineage: Eukaryota > Metazoa > Chordata > Aves > Passeriformes > Turdidae > Turdus > Turdus rufiventris. Next base: position 282,947 of record PYHW01010837.1, on the reverse strand, counting down.
ATTAGTAATATCCCCCCGAGAACTCACTTCTCTAGGCTGAAAAGGCCCAGCCCCCTCAGAGTTTTCTAAAATGCAAGCTATTCTTTCAGCCTTCATTGTGCTCTCACCAGAATGTCCATGTCTCTTCTGTATTGAGGAGTTCAGGATTGGACATGGCACCCCAAGTGTGGCCTCAACAGTGCTGAATAAATGGGAAGGATCATCTCCCCCATCTGCTGGCAATACTTTGCCTAATGCAGCCTGGGATGCCATAGAAATTCTTTTCAGCAATGCATATTGCTGGCCCATGTTAAAACTGGTGTCCACCAAGACATAAAAGTTATTTTCTGTCAAGTCACTTTCCACTGGGTCAGTCCCTGCTGTGCACTGATCCATGTAGCTTTTGCTCCCCAAGAGCAAGACTTTGTTATTCTACTTGTTGAACTTCATGGGTCTCCTTTCAGCCCATCTCTTCATGCTGCTGAGATTCCTCTATATGGCTGCATCTGTACGGCAGTTTCTCCCAGTTTGGGTTCATCAGCAAACCTGCTGAGGTTTGTTCTGCTTCATCGTCCACATCAATAAAGATGTAACACAAGACTGGACCCAGTACTGATATTTCTAGGGCAAACACTAGTCACTTGCTGCAACTAGACTCCCTGCTACTCATTGCCACCCTCTAGGCTGGGCCACTCTGTTGTCTTCTACCCCACCCCGCTGTCTTCTCATCCAGCCCATAAGCAGTCAGCTTGTCCCTGTAAGTCTTGTGGAAGTCAGTGTCAAAGGCTTCGCTGAAGTTCAGGTAGACAATATCCACTGCTCTCCTCTCATATTCCAAGCCAGTCAAACCTTGTTTGCAGGTTACAGGACCAGTTGCAGAAACAAAAAATTTGTAATGGAACTGAAAAGACAGGTGACTAATGCCTCTGAGTTTCTTTTTCAGGCTCTGTCTTCAAACCTATAAGCATTTAGTGCTTGGGTCTTATGGACTTTTTATTGTGCCAGATTATCCGGCTTTAGAGGGCAGAGTTTAAAAGCTCTAGTTTCTCTGACGGACAAAACTGACAGATTTCACAGCTCTGTAGTAAACCTTGTGAGACTTTTGCTGCTCTGTTCACCTGACACCACACGCTGCATTCCTTCACAGTAGCAGAGCTCTGAGTGCTACCACACTCTAACTCTCTCAGTGAAAACCAGTAAAAACAGTGAATATTAAACCCAACATTTTTTATTCACTTAGCAATCTTGTAATTGCAATATTCAAAATATCATTATGCCTACTGCCACTTCTTGACTATTAAATTTCATTTCTTTCTTCTGTCTTCCTTTGTACATCTTCAACTATATTTTTTCTGATGGGCTTTTTTTACATTTTACAAAATTAAATAAACAACCAAACAAGCACCAAATATGTAAATAAATAAATGTACATATTAGAGAAAAATACAGTAAATCACAATATTGTTTGCATTGGAAGTGATCTATTAAATTAATCCAGTCTGACTCCCTGTTCAAAGCAGAGTGCTGCTAGAGCAGCTTGTTTGGGACCATGTCCAGTTTTTAATTTCTTTCAAGTATGGAGATTTTGTAACCTGTTAAGAATGTTTGACCACCCTCACAGTAGTAAAAAAAAAAGGGTTTTGTGTTCAGAAGGAATTTTGTGTGTTTTAATTGGTGTCCATTGCTTGTATCTTGTCAATGAGCACTGCTGAGAAATGTACTGAGAAACTCCTTTTTCTTCATTCCCTTCCTTCAGGTATACATTTAACATTGATGAGACCTCCCTAAACCTTTTCCAGGATGAAAAATCTTGTCTCTCTCAGTCTTTTCTTTTATGAAAGGTGCTCTGATCACTAAATCAATTTTTCTATAGCATTACGTGATCTGTTCAGTCTGTATCTTTGTTGTAGTGGGAGCCCAGAACTGAACACAATGCTGCAGGTGCAGTCTCACTAGTACTGAACAAAGGGGAAGGATCACCTCATTCAAATTGCTGGCTACAGTCCTAGGGCAACCAAGGAGGCTGGTGGGCTCCTTTGCTCTGAGGGTGCATTAATGGCCTGTTGTCCACTAGTCCTAAGATCATTTTTGTAAAAGCTGCTTTTCAGATGGTTGCACCCCTGCATAAACTGGTGCATCAATTTTTTCTTCCCCAGACCCAGGATTTGGGGTTTATCCTTGCTGACGCCCACCCAGCCCACTGGGCTTCCTCCAGATGGTGGTATAATTATATCTTGTATAAACCACTGCACCGAGTTTTGTATTGTCTGCAAATCTGACGGGATGTCATCCTTATCTGAGTCATTAATAAAGATGTTGACGAATATTAGCACACAGACGAACCTCTGAGCTAGACTGCTAGAGTCAAAACCAAATTCAAAGGTTTGCCTACCACAGCCAAGAGCATTTGAATGCATCTGGTACACAACATCTGACCTGCTATGATCATGGCCAAATAGCTATCCCAAAGAAATCAATCTTTCTTTATTAGTGTGAAGTGTGGCAGGTGTTTAATTCACTACAGTTCTGTAATCAGAGACTGGAAAATATTTTTTTTCTGGTAATTGGTACTCAGTGTTTTCAGTTATGATCAGAGCTCTGTTATCTGTATTCCTTGCCTAATGGAGTTAGTATGTTACTTCTGTGGAAATTTGTGTTAAAAATAATTGTAAAAATAGTTAGAAAATAGTATTTTTCCTCTTTCTGGCTCTGTTAGCCAACTAAATTAATATTTCTAATTACACTCTGATTCCTATGTCACACTCAGAGGACATAGACTTCACTGAGTTTCTTTGACAAAATGAGTGATTTTCCTGTAAAAGGACTTTGATGCTTAATAAATTTAGAGACTTCTAAAGCAGACAGCAATTTTTTTCCAGGAACAAAAGCACTATCATATTATGATATAGTACAGTCACCTTTAAAAAAACCCAAAAAAATATCTTGCAAGATTTCGTTAACTCACATACAAGTTCATGTTTATAGTATATTGTGTCAAAAAAAAAAAAAAATCACTTCTGAGCTTTGTTTATTATATTTTGAATCAAAGCAGTCTATTGCTGTCATGAATGCCCTACTGTCTACTATACAATTTTATGTGCATTTCTTTGAAATTCAAAAATCATGAGGTGAATTCTGTAATGATCATAAATTAACTACAAAATCTGTAATTTTTTCAAACAAACAGTCTTTATTTCTTTTGAAGGTGAATGAGGCAAAAAAGCAAAGAGCTTGATTTTGCATCCCATATTACATTTTCTTATTGCATTATGAAGCATAATCTTTCTTGATAAACTAAGTAAGTAGTGTCTTTAAGACTAGAAGCTAAATCAAATATTAAAAAAAATTTAAAAATAGAAATTTTTCTCTGGTCTCATGATATCTTCACCATTGGAAGGTTCAAGTTAAAGTCTTCCTCAGTGTTTAATGAGTACATTAAACCCTATGAAGCCTCAGATTTTTAGGAATTTGTCTCTGAATCCTAACTTGTCATTTTTCTGAGAAGATTCTCAATTCGGAGGGATTCATTTGGACTTGATTTATAAGGTGGTGTGATGAAAGAGGGTTGACAGAAAGATGAGTTGAGAAGTTAAGCCATTAGTCTCAAATTTCATCCTTGTCACTCCCTGCTCTAAAGAGCAGCTTTTACTTTCCAAAAGGTGCTTTTTGTAGAATAATTCTGTTTAGCATTTCTTTAGTTTCTAATTTCAAACACAAGGCACTAGCCTCTGAACAGATTTTTCTCTATGACCTGTATTTTCAGTCTTTCACACTTATCTATATCTGTGTCTCATACACACGTTTTCTGATATAGTCTGGAAAACAGAGACTGCCAACCAACAGAAAAAGCAAAAGATAGTGGCCCTGACAAAGCCTATCTCAATTGAAAGAATGTGGCTTGCTGCAACACAGGGGGAGTAAGTCTGTGAGCATTTGGAACCCATTCTTAACACATTAACGCTAATCCTCAGTGGATATTTACAGGCCTCTTAATCTCTACAGAGGTATTTTCCTTTCCTACTTTCCTACTGTAGGAGAGTTTTAGGAACTGAAAGACAAGAATGCACTAATAATTATTTGACCTTACTTTCCCTTTAGCAGCTGTATGCTCCATTGTTTACTTTTTGCATGACATACATGAGCTCAGTGAATTTCAATCGTTTTCAGAAATTGAATGTAGTCAAAAAAGTTCTGGCTTTAGTACTCAAAGGTAGCTGTTTCAGTCATATTTATTTAATATAAAACTTCTTGATTTTTCAGAAGTCACCACCATCAACATTCTCTTATTAACTCATGTTTATGAGCTTAATATCCTGTTGTGGAGGCAATCAGATCTTTAAAGGTAAATGTACATATAAACCATTGTTAGAGATTTAAAAAATTGGACAAGACACTAGGTCATCAAATGAAAAATCATAAACCTCAGAAGAGAAAGGATAAAACCATTCAGCAATATTAACATTTTTAATAGAAATTCCTCCTTATAGTAATCTGCCGGTATTATAAAAAAGTATTTCTAAAACCCATGTAAACAGTAAAAGAAAGATATGAAATCTTATTTAGTTCAGGTCTTCTTCCTTTCCATTTCTGATATGTCAATCATAAAGTACAGTCCTATCAGTAAGGTACTAATCAAGCTTTTTTTTTTTGTTGTCTCTGGGGTGAAAATGATGCTATTTTGTCACATCCACTTCTAACCTCTCTCCCATTTCTTTCTGACTCTTGGAAGGAAGCTTACCCACCAAAAGCCTCTCACATAAGGATGGGCCACACTAAGCTTCTATTACATTTGCTTTGTGTAAAAAGGTTAAAATTTGAAAGACTTCTGGAAGCATCTAGCCTCAGATGGTTCATTATGAGACTTGGTGTGTCCCTCAGGTACTGTGAGCACTACTGACACAACATCTTATAGATCTGGTTTTTATGCTGCAGAAGAAATACTTTCTTCAAATATATCTCTTCTCACCTGTGTTTTTTTATATTCTTCCAAAATCATACACAGATGCTTATTCCTATGGCTTCTGACCATACCAAACTTTTCCAGACAGATATGTCTGGATAACAGGATCTTTTAAAGGTTTCTCCAAACTTGCAGGGGTCTCCAATCACTGGGCCAGCATACATAAGGCTTATGAGATACTGAGCAGAGGGACAGGCATCAGAAGTTCAAAGGAAACACAGAGCTTTGCTTCATGACACTCTTGGAGCAGTCCTGGGAGCTTGGCTGTGGTTGGAACCAGTTTAGCTGCCTTTCAAACCCAATGCCAGCATGTCATAGGAGGCTTAGTGTCTGAAGCTTCTGCTTCCAGGCACTACAGAACATTTTCTCCCACTCTCAGTCAATATTGCTGGCAGACACAGCAATGTGTGTGTCTAGTCACAGCTAGGGAATTGCCTCTGAAGAATCCCAACATCCCCCACAGGAGTGACTGTGCACAGCACATCCTTATGCAATTGAGTTGTGCTACAAGCTGTGTAGATGTCTTGTTAATTAGTGCCACAAGCAAGTGTGGCCAAGCAGCAGGACATCAAATTCAGAGACTGAACCCTACAACACCTAATTTTAATTTGTGACTTACCTCTCATTTCACATCTCCTTATGAAATTGTTATCAAGAATTTAGGAAAAAAAAATATCAATATGGGTTTAGGATATGATGTCTCCCTGACTCATAGAACTTGAGATCTATCAGAAAATGCACAATGCTTAATTTACAACCTCTTGCCATTCCTCACACAGCTGATTAGATCCCACTCAAAATAATGAATTTTTAACTCCATATACTGACAGATCTTGCAGTCTTACATAGTGTTTGAGGAAGTACTAAAAGCTACTCCTGCCTAAAAACAGAGCAAAGCCCAACAGCCCAAATAGTCCATGTGAAAAGTTGGTGCTCAGAAGAGCCTGTACAGGAATTTTGCTTGAAAGGGCTGAGTGATTTCTTCTTGTCCTGTTTTTCCTGTTCACAGGGAAAGATGATGTCAATGTTCACCTATCAAATGGGGTGAAAGCATTTTATACTTTCCTGCAGGCTAATTTCCTGCAGACTTCTGTATTTTTAAATTTCTAAGTACATTCTGAATGCCTCACTGTAGTGTCTGCGTCTTAGTTCCTCCTATGCAAACTGGCATGAGAATGCCAGTAATTCCCTTATTTTGACCTTGTAAATGAGGCACGATTACCACACTGGTTTGGTAGTACAGAATAGTATTGCTAATAAATTTTTGTCTCGTTTTCTCATTCCCTCTGAAAGGCTTCCACTTAGGAGACCTAAACAGCGTCTTCATGGTGCTAGTTTTCTTCTTAATATATTAACAAGATCAGAGCTGGGAGAATATTTAAAAAAAAAAAAAATCACCACTCTTCACTTGAATTTTACATTAATTCACTTTGACTGATTTTGAATCCCTATGGTGTGTGCTTTCCACGTATATTTTAGCAAATAGGTTAACAGGAAGACACATCCAGAAAAAAACATAATTTTTAGGAATGTTTTTATAATGTATAAGGAAAATGGATCACAAATTAACAATTTTTCAAACAGGAAGCAATTCTACATCGGCTATAAATATTATGCTTATCCAGTAAGGGTACAGAATATATTGATGAACACTACTGAGATTATCTGTTAGATCTAGAGCACTTCATAAAAGTTGCTGTTGTATAATTCCATGGACTTCAAAACTTCAGGATTTTGGAAATTTGACAAAATATTGTGTGAGGTATCAATGACTGTCTCTGAAAAAAAAAAAAAAAGCATATATAATTTCTGATTCCTCTTAACTGACTGTTAATGTAATGTCAATGGCATTTACTCCTATTTTAAGCGCTGTTTTCAATTCGGAGTCATAGACAATGACAACAGTATAAATGAGATTTGAATAATGACTCACCAAACTTAAGCTAGTTCCTGAATCCTGGAAAGGGCTCAGGTGTTATTCATTGAGAATGGGTAAATTATACATTTATGGCCCTTTGAGGCCTGCATACAAAATTGTTTCTAGTTTATTCAAAATGCATGCTATTCAGTTTTTGCTTATTCCAAGTGTGTTTAGTAAACAAGAGTCACTTGTGAATGATATGTTCTAAAATCAAATTTAAGGGTAAACTTAATTATGTTCACAGATGGTGAAGCATAATTGATGACAGTATGTCAATGTAAACTGGAACTAGATGTGTCTAAAAACATATCATCACTATCAACAACATAGCATTATGAATATTTTAAATTACTACTTTATAAAAAGGATGAGTTGGTTAATTCTTGTTGCCTCCATACATGGCCTAGTATATGTCAACTATTTTTGTTTATGTGAGTTTCTATCTCATTTGTTGCTACACATCTTGCTTTTTATTATTGCCACAAAGAATCAACAGGGGAAATATTTTGGTAGCAAAAAGAAAATACATAGACTACACTTTTTATGAAACAATAATTGGGGCTCTGCCACCTGAATTTCATGGGAAGTTAATAAGAAAAATAGGAGAACATAACATTCTTCCTGCTTGATTTACCATTACCAATAGTGAAATCCTACGGTTTTATTATTTAATTTGATAGAAGCCACTTCCTGTTTACTTAAAGCACCCTGAATCCAACTGTAGAACAGCACTGGCATTTCCAAAGGAAAGACAGAACATTTGTTCATTATATGACCACAGTTCTTACAGGCGAAATTGCGTTTCAGTGGTCTGAGCATTATGTATGATTAGCAGCTTTCCTTGTTTCCGAAAAACTTTCCCTATATTGTTCATTTATTATTAAGATCTGAAACTTGCAAAGATATATTACTATTCAGTTTTCTTTTGTTTTCTTAGTGTTAAATATAGATTTATTTTCTATGGTGAATGTATTTCAGCATTTGACTGAAGATTGGTAGAACGTTGATTCTCAGATAGTATTCTGTAGGACTAGAGGGGTGTGTGCATGGCCTAAAGTGCCTGTCAAGGAATTTAAATGTCACTCTACCCTAACTCCCTAGGAATAGAATTAGAGTCTTAAATACCCTTAATCTCAGATTATTCTTATCTACTTAGGAGATGACAGAAAAAATTCAGACAAATCAGAGGAAAAATAGAACCCGCTTATTAAAATTGATTTTTAAATATTATCATAATTATTACTAACATAATCATCAATTATTAAATCATTACAAATGTGATGTTACTTTTTCACATTTTCTTGTATAAATAATTGAAAAAAACAGTGATTTCCTCTGTATGAACTCACACAAGGCAAGTCTGTAAGAGTGGCATAGAGCAGAAAATATGAAATATAAGAAAAAGACAAGGTTGTGCACTTATCTTTGAAAATCTATCTATCTCCATCACTTCTCCCCAGGTTTCCTTATAATTGGACCTATTGTCAATACAAAAGATGTTTGTTAGTATTAAAGTGTCAGTGCTTTGGTGCTGTGTAGCTCTGAACCAGCTGTTGGTGTTCCCAGGTGGACGGTAAGGTACATGACGGGGAAAATGTTGCTAAGGAGGTGTTGTTTGTAAGCCGCTATTACCCTTGCAAGTTGTTGCAAACAACCGATTAACATAGTGGCATTCCTCCATACCTGCATTTTTCCATTTGTTGGGGCTTTGTCTCCACTGACAGTGGAATAGATGTTTTTTTGTGGATTCTCTGGCATACAGCAAGGCTTCAATAGTGGTCTTCTCCAAATGCAGAAGACACAGTGGGATTAGCCTGTGGTAGTTATGCGTAAGTGTGCTTAGAGAAAGAATGTTTTAATTTAAATAGACTTTATTATTTTTTATTATTATTAATGCAAGCTTTTATTTACATTATGCTTCTTTCCTGACAGAGGAAAATTTAGATTTCATGAAGCAATTACAAGAAACACTCAGGCAGAAATAGGTTAACAACAAAATAGAAAACTTTACAATACTGAATAACTAAATAATAAAACAGAAAATAAAAGAAATGAACAATACTTCTGTCATTAAAATATAAGACCTCTGGGAAAATCATTGAGGAAAACATTTTACTACAAGAAGAAATTCAATAGGCTAGTGCAATTTTCTCTGAAGAAACCATGTCCAATGAATGTTATGCCTATTAAAGCATATCCCTGAGACTTCTGTGAGTATATGTTTATGTATCTTTGTTGAAATAGATTTTTGTAGGGCTGCTGAATAGCAGCAGATCAAAGCATCTATCTCACGTGTTTTACTGTGTTATGCTATGACTATATCAATTGTAATTTGAAAAAATTCAGTATGAAATCTACGTTTAAAACAAATACAGACACCATAACATAACAGGTCTAAGTCCATTTTTATTACCTTCTATTACACATTTAATGGATATAATTGTTTAATGCTAAGATATGTCAGAAGCAGAGCAATAAGATTTGTTCTAAAGTAAAGATCAAAGAATGTTTTCAAATGTTTATGGACGCATTGGATTTGAGTCAAGGTTTTGGTAGCAGAGGGAGCTGTAAGGTGTCCTCTATGAGAAGAAACCAGGAGCTGCCATCATGTCCAACAGAGATGACCACTGCTGACCAAAGCTGAGCTGGTGGCACTCTTATGAAAATATATTTAAGAGCAAAAATTATGCATATCAGTTGTGAGAATGAGGACTAGGAAAATTATGATGGAAACAACCATCAAGGACCAAAGTTCTCCAGGCACAAGAGCAGACATTCCCAGCAGCTGCAGCCCGTGGTGAACACTACAGTGATGCAGATTGTCCCTCTGCAGGCAGTAGAGGACTGAGGTGTAGCAGGTATCCACATTGTGAAAGATCCCATACCAGAGCAGGGGGAGATGAGCTGGAGAAAGCTGCAGCCTAAGGAGAGCCCCAAGAGTGAGTTTTTGGCAGAAAGGAAAGCAGCCCATATTGGAGCAGTTTTTCTGTCAGGACCCATGGCTCCCTAGGGGATCCATGCTCTAGTAGTCTATTGCTGAAGGATTCTACCCATGGAAAGGACCTATGCTGGAGAAGATCATTAAGACCTACAGCCTGTGGAAGGACCCCACATGCAAACAGTGGAAAAATGTGAAGAAGGAGCAACAGGGATGAAGTGTTCCATGATCACAACCCCTGCACTCCATCCCACCTGTGTCACTCAAAGGGAGAGGGAAACAGAAATCAGGAACAGGAACAAAGGAGTAAAGATAGGCTTGAAGACAAAGGTTAGCAGTGAAAGGAAGGTAGTTTTAACATTGTCCTTGTTTTCTCACTATCCTGCTGTACTTTTGATTGCAATGCATTACATTTATCTTCCCCAAACTAAGACTTCTTTTCCCATGATGGTATTTGATAAGTGATCACCTGTTCTTTATCTCAGCCCACAAGTTCTTCATCTCATTTTTCCTATGAACATTTCTTATGAAGAAAAGGTGAGACGCTTGGTGTTCTTCAACCTGGAGAAGAGAAGACTTCAAGGAGATATTATTTATAGAGGTCTTGCAGTACCTAAAGGGGCATATAGGAGATCTAGAGAGGGATTTTTTACAAGGAGATGTGTTGGCAGTACAAGGTCTAATGTCTAAAAACTGAAAGAGGGTAGATTTGTATGAGATTAGAAAGAAATTCTTTATTTGTAAGGCACTGGAAGAGGTTTCCCAGAGAAGCTGTGAATTACACAGACCTGGAAGTGTTCAAGGCCAGGTTGGATGGGGCTTTGAGCAACCCAATCTAGTGGAACGTTACTCTCCTGTATATAGTAGGTGAGATGATTTTTCAGGCCCTTTCCAACAGAAACAATATGATGATTCTGTGATTCTCTCCATGTGCAGCTGAGAAGAGGGAGTTAGAAATTGTCTTGGTGGTCATATGGCAACCAGCCAAATTTAATGCATAATGGATCATCTTTTAACAACAATATCTCTGATACGAAGCATATGATTAAATAGTCTACTGTGTTTTTTCTTCACTGTCTCTTTAAATTCATGTCACTTTATATATTGGGATTGGTTGTGTTACTTTTGCAACTTCTTAGAACTCTATTGACTTTACAGGGCACTTACAGTGATGAGTTTTCGAATGACAGAAGTTAGAAAGAAAATTTGATGAGTCTAACAGTTTCTTTGTAGAAGTGAACAGAATCATTTTGCTATTATTACTTTCCTTAGGAGAATGTTGGAGTTTTTTCTAAATGGCTGTCTTCTAGTGGGTGCTGTAGTGTTTTAGTCTTTTAGATTTTTTTTTAATTTTTTTTTTTTTTATTTTTTGCCTGACAGCCAAAGGCATTCTGATCAGAATGTCAGGAGATGGGAATTTGACTAGCAGCTTAGTGTCAGTCAATTCAAATAGAAGTTTAGGGAAGAAAATTTCATACCTGTGTATGAGATATCACATCTAACATTCATGATAAAGGTTTGAAGTAAAAAGTCAAGCTTATTTTATCTTTCACAACTGCCTTGGAATGTTCATTCATCAATGTGAGTTCACCTTGGAGCTATCTTTACTATCTTTACATTCAACAAGCTGAGTGCTCTATACCTTGTGTGCCTCAGGCAATGCATGAGAGACAATGTGGTCCACTGTGATTAGAACAGAATAAGGAGTTCCTAACACCAAATTGCAGCTCTCTAAAAGGGTTGCTTTGTGTCCTGCAACAATATGCTTAACATATTGTTAATATGTTAAGAATCAACAGGAATCTTCTCTGAAAAGGCTGGCTCTGAAAATTGAAAACAATTTTTTTTCTCTTCCCGAGAGCCACATGAGGATCTATTGCTTTCAATTTGCAAAGCATTCTGGAACTAAAAATCAATACTTTAGAGTACTGTACTATGACTGTTAGCATTACTGCTAAAACTAGTAGTATTTAATCTCTTTTAAATTCACTAACGGAAATCTGGATTTTGCTGAGATCTCATCTATCCAATTTTGTAGACTCTGAGTGTCAGATTACAGGGACAAATTTTCATTGCTATATTCTCATACTTAGCTAAAATCAGGTTATTCTATGCAAAACTTTTGAGTAAATTTAAACAAGTTAAATATTAAAAGAATAAGCATAAAAAGAAGAACTTTGATGAATCATTATTGGTGATATTGTGGAAAAATAAAAAAAGGTTTTACTATGTGGGAATCTAAACAGGTAAATCTTATAAAAATTGTCCAAAATTTCATGAACTTTCTAAGATTCTGTTGCATGATTTAAAAAAAAAAAAACAGGTTCTGAAGTGCTCATTTTTTGCCTTTGGTATCTGAGACAGCCAAATTCAATTTATAGCTGTGATTGACTTTGGCAATCCTGTTTCATTTACAAGCCATTATGTAATAACTATTATTTGATAAAGTGTCATTTCATGCTTTTCTGAGATAACTGGAGTAACTGGCAAAGAAAAAGGAGACAGAACAGTATCATCATAGGTGATGAATACGTTCTGTACTGCAAGCACAGAGATAGCAACAAATAAAAGCACAGGAAGAAAGGTTTCTTTTCCAATTACAGTAATTTAAATAGATTAATGTATTTGAATATTTAAACTGAAGTCTATCACCTAAATTCTAAGTCGATTATGAAATTTGGTAAAGCCACAGAACATTTTGAACATCTGAGTTTTCCTCCATTTTTCAGGCATTGAATGTATAGGCCTGGTCATTTGCTAGAATAACTTCATTAGAAAATACTCTGTTTATATTATTAATTTCTATCCTATACAAATGCCTTGAAAATTTAATAAGGAACCAATAGCATTGCCAGTCAGTCAAGGGAGGCATTTATCTCAGTCTGCTCTGCAGTGGTGCATCCTCATGTGAAATTTTTGTCACCATAAAAAAGAAAGATATGAAGCTATCAGAAAATCCAAAGGAGGGCAATGATGATGGTGAAGGGCCTTGAGGGGAAGCTGTGTGAGGATCGGCTGAGGTCCCTTGGTCTGTTCAGCCTGGAGGAGACTGAGGGGAGCCCTCATTGCAGTCACAGCTTCCTGTGAGGGGAGGGGAGGGACAGGCACTGATCTCTGCTCTGTGTTGACAGTGACAGCACCCCAGGGAATGGCCTGAAGCTGTGTCAGGTGAGGTTTGGGCTGGATATAAAGAATAAGTTTTTCACCCAGAGGGTCGTTGGGCACTGGAACAGGCTCCCCATAGAAGTGGTCACAGCCTGTCACAGCTCAAGTAGCATTTGAACAATTTGAAAAATGCTCCTGGATACATGGTGTGACTCTTGGGTACT
>PYHW01010837.1:251556-269770 GCA_013186435.1 Turdus rufiventris | reverse complement strand
CTGCAACCAACTGACTTGCATGAATCCAGAGTGAAATGGACAGTATTTTAACCAACAGCACTGTCCCATCTTTTCTGGCAGATGCATTTTATTTTTCTGGTTCATCTATTACTGTTCTATTCTGAGTTCATGACTGCCTTTTATGTTCAATACAAAAGCTAATTATTGTGCTAAACAGCTTTTCTAAAGGCTTTGCTGTTGCATCTTTGATGCTTCATGAACAGAATGGCAAATTAAAACATAGATAAATGATCTAAAATTGAAAACAATTGTTCTACTTATCATTTAATAATAGACACAAGGCTTTTTTAGGAGAACATATATATACAGACTATTACAAGTCTNTTTTTTTTTTTTTTTTTTTTCAGTAATAACTATGTAATGAGTCTGTTTAGGATACATCTTACTAAATGGTTCTAATCTGTATAGGTTCTCACTCCCAACTCATCACCATAGTATCCAGGCAACTTCTAGTAGTGCATTAAGCAATGTGACTAACATCTGTCACATATTTTGGTGTCTCATCATTTCCCCAGGGGTAGATCTATGTGCAGTGAAGTGTTTTGTTTCATATTTATTTATTTTTCAAGTGGTCCATGACTTGGGGTTTAATTAGTCCACAAAGTAAAGATTACTGTGAACTATAGAAAAACATAACCAGGGAAATTCTTGTCCTGAAATGAGGTACTGAAATTAATATCCCAAATAATAAGGCATACCTCTTGATAATATTTCACCAGCACATACCTAAAAATACTTTTCTGCTGTGTCTTCTTAAGAAATTTTACAATATCTTTCCCCTAGAAGTGTATGAAACCAAATCTCTGACACTAAGCAAACCACAATATACACCTGGAGCTTTTGTATTTCACATCTGAGAGCTGATCTTGACAGTTTATTTGTGTCTTGCCTAAAAATAACTTGCAATAAACTCAAGCAGCTACTTTGATTATGCTGCAAAGGTAAGGACCCAAATCAGAACCTCACTGACAGAATGTTTTATGTTTCTTTCCATCCAGGACCACATATAAACTTAACTATTGGCTTTCTCATTTGAAGACAATAAACATAAAGCAGATGCCTGCAAGTAAGCATGTGTTTAAGTACTCTCTTGTTTCCATGAATCAGAGCATAAAGACAGTAAAAGACCTATTTAGATCCTTTATCCCATTTCTCAGACCATGTGCAGTTCACATATGCTTCCCTCATGGCAGATTTGATAGGGTTTTTTTGTCTTTTCCAGTTGTTTGAAGTGGTTCAAAGTAAGGTTCATTTGCTTCAAAGCACAATTGCACAGCTTAGCCAACCTTAGTTGACTGACTATTCCCTCTGAGTTAATGAGCTTTTTTTTTGTATCTCTTAGTTTTATTTGGTGATAAAGCAACAAATTCTTAAAACCATACATTATTTTTCCATCTCAGGGTGTGGAGGGAAGTTTAATGTGAGGAGACACTTTGTGGTGTATGCTGCAAGGCTAAGCTCTTGGCACCATTCTACGTCACCAGGTGCCAGGCAGGGCAGGAGTTACCTTTAGTACTGTGTGCTTCCATGGTCTAATCAGGGTATCAGAGGATGTGAGTTAGAATTGCTCAGAACTGCCCTAGACAATCTGTTTACTGCTTTGTTCCTGAGGAAAAAAAAAAATTATTTGATTTATGCATTTAATGTGTTTAGAAAGAACAAATAATTTATTCCCTCCCTTTCCTCTGGCTAATCTGATACATCATTTGCAGATGGCTTTCTCACCACTATGTTCCTTCTTTAAGTAGTCTGAAGTCAAATGTGGTGCTAATAAGAGGGAGGTTGTGGGTTCAATCCCTGTATGGGCCTTTCAGTTTAGAGAAGTCTTGATGATGCTTGTGGGTCCCTTCCAAATCAGAACACTCAGTGTAATTCCATGTGAAATATCTGATTCTCTTCCTAAGATCTATCGAGCCTTTGTGCTTTCTAAACTGTAGAAGGGCAGAACAAAGGGCAGAGATGGCTTTTAGTGTAATGCTTATTTGAAAAGATACTTAGTAAATTTCTGAACATGCATACAACAAATTAAAAGAGCGAAGAAAACAGAACCTTTTGAATCTAATGATTATTTAAGATGTGCTCCACTGTACATACTAATAAAGCATCATTGTTTGTATTAATTTAAGCAAAATTTATGGCATCGCTGATGATATTTATCAGCATGATATTGCTATGGAAATTTAGCTAATAAGAAAAATAATGAACTCCTGTGCAGTTTCAAATTGCTTAGTAGAAAAGATCTTCTGCAAAATTCCGAATTTGTTTTCAAGCAAGATAATGAAAAATGTATAAAATATTTTTATACTGATTTGTATTTTTAAGCTTGAGTTATGTGTGTTGGAATACCCAAACTTATTACTAGTTTATTTGAAGAGGTGAAAAAAGAACCAAAATTCATTAACATCATTAATCAAAATAAACCATGTAAGTACAGATATCAAAGAAAGTCATCAATAACTGAAGGTGGGATACCTAAGAAATCTGGAGTGAATTAGACATATTTGGAAAGGTGTCTACTTCAACTGTCTCTACTACAGGTTTTTTCAAATGAAATCCAGTGTGATCAAAGCTATCCAGAATGGCATTTTGACATAATGTGAAGTGCTTAAAAAAAGATGGAATTGGAATATTCCATAAGAAGTGAAGGATACTGTCAGCTTGTCAGGATGAAAGCCTCTAAGAAGTGGACCAAAGCCTCAAGAGAGTGACAGAACTCTGCTGAACACAATAGATGTACTATGTATACATGTAAAGGAAGGGACAGAAGAGAGGGAAAGACAGCAAATCCTCAGAAACGCTTTGTGCAGTGTAAATTTGTCATGTAAAAATTATCCCCATTCGTGTGTCAAGTATACTATGTATATATGTGCATATATATGTGTGTGTGTGTGTGTGCAAATGCACATGTGCATATATACATGCACATATGTACATATATGTGTATATATACACCAGGCTACATAATAAACTTGTTTGGAGACACAACCCAAAATCCTCTTAGAATAGGATGAATGATACCTCCTAAGGAAATTTCACTTTTGTCCTTGCTCATGACTGTCTCTTGGTATTATTTTAACAGTGATCAATTTAAATATTTTAGTACTTTTAATAAAGTATATTTTATATTTTTTATAAAATACTAGCTTTGAGATTATTATTCAGGGTTATGGTTGGTGAAAACAGAAATAAATTATTTTCAGTTCCTTGATTATGCTTAATCAAGTTTTAAACTCAATTGGGATCTGCAGCATTTTCATTAAGGGTTGGTATGGTGTAAGAAAAGTATGTTTTTGGTGTAAAATTCAAGACTATTCGAAGATTCATGTTTTGCTATCTATGTCCTGCAATATTATGCTGTCACACAGTTTAAAACTGGTATTGTAACTTAATTGATGCAATGATGATGCACAAACAACCTGAGGCTTTTTATCCAACTTCATCCAAACAGAGCAAATTAATATTAGAAAATATAAGTATTTATATTTACTGCATACTTTTACATTTAAATTAGTGCATTTTGATATTTTTCAAACTATTTTTTTCAATATTTTGAGTTTTCAACTTAATTATGGGAAAAGAAGAAGGTTTTGCTACATTAGTCACCCAACAAATTTGCCTCGTGCTCTTAAGTGATATAATTGCACCAGAAGGGATCAAAGGTCCTATAATAAGGTCCAAATGTATTACTTTCCATACGCACCTGACTTCTTCAATGTTACAATGAAAATAAAGGTTAAATAATTAAATTTAGATTTACAGACCTAAAGCAATGTCATTTTTAACATAAAAGCATTTTCAATAGCAAAATTTTTACACAGAAGTTCAGAAAAATCCAGGCTTGATCAGGAAAACAAAAAAAACAAGGCAAACCAACCAACCAATGAAAAAACCAAAATCAAAACAAAATGACACAAAACAAAACAACAACAGCAACAACAAAACCATCACCAAAAAAAAACCCCAAAAAACCAACTAACCAACCAACCAAACAAAAAAACTAAGCAAAGCAAAACAAAACAACCAAAACGAAAAGAAACATTCCCCCTGGGGGAAAAAACAAACAAACAAACAAACAAACAAAATAAATCCCAAAAAACACCCCAAAACAAAAAACAAACAAACAAAAAATAAATTTAAAAATCCCAAAACACCCACAAAAAACCACAAAAACCCCCAACCAACAAAAAATTTTCATTTTCAGGATATTACAGATTCATAGAATATTAGGTTGGAAGGCACCCTGAGGGTCATCCACTCAAACAGTTATGGCAAAACTAGGATGTAGAACACATGACCCTGTTCAGCTGAAACTGAAGTGTCCTCTTGTGGAGGAATCCACCACTTCCTTGGGAGAGTATTCCGATGGCTCATTGTTCTCATTATGAAAATGTTCCTCTTGCATCCAATCACAATCTCCAGAGGAGTAATTTGTACCCATTACCCCTCCTCTTTGCATTGTAAAAAGGGAGTCCTGACTTTCAACCATCCTTTAAATACTAGAACATGATGATAAGGTCTTCTTCAAGCCTTCTTTTCTCTGGGCTGAACAAACCCAGTTATCCCTGTGTTTCTTCTGTCAGGCTTCCTAGTCCTTTTCATCATCTTTGGGCCTTTTCTTTGGACCATGTCTTTTTTCACAAGGCTAGTATCGGCATTAGGTGAGCAAATTTCTCATTATTTGACTTGAGAAAGTGGTAAAAATGCTGCCTCATGAAGATTCAGCATCAAAAAATGCTCCTGGAAAACAGTTTTCTACTAGTCTGTATGTTCTCAGTTCCCATCTTTAGTACTGGTGATATTACCAGGATATGCAAGGATGCCTTTCTTATCTCAGGTAATGTTCTGCACTCCACTTTAAAGCGATCTCTGATGCCTTTCTATTTATACAATAAATCCTTCCTTCTATCTTGCACCTCAAAGGATGAGGCTGACAAGAAATATTGTGTATGACTAAGTAATTTCATACCTCTAGGGGCTCATGACACATTCTCTGTACAAAACAACAACAGCAACAACAAAACCGTAACAAAATTTAAACCAAAAGGAAAAAAACAACCTTATTTCCTCAGAAAACAGGCATTTTTCTTATGAAAATACTTCATTGTTAGCATGATACCCAGCAAACAGGAGCTAAAACATTTTCAACAGTTAAAGTTTATATATTACTGTGATAAACCAAGCAGACAACATTTTTGTATACAAAAAAGGATCCAATAAGACAGAGATTGCAAGTAACGTATTTATTCTCTCCTGGAATATGCAAGGTTAGAGTAGTTTCCTTGAGATGCTCTCTGTTGTGGTCCTATTCTTTAGCGTTCCTGTAAAATAAGGAATAGATTTTATTTGTGTTGCCTTCCTATTTCTATTTGGCACATCAAGCAAAGTGACAAAATGGGAACAATCATCATCATAACAACGCTAAACCTGAAAAATAATCCACTCCATTAAAAAGTGTAACAGTAAGCACGTTCTTCCTGCTAGGGAGTTAAGTGTGGGATTCAGCTTCTCTGAGGCAATCTTCCTATCCACCCATGGCATGATAAGATGCATGACTCAGTTAAGTTCCAGATGGCACACCTTGGAAGGCTTTGTCATTCTTCTCACATTCACTTGCCTTCTAATGTTCCCTTACCATCTTTCCTTTTTCTTTTACTGCTGTATTCCTTTTTTGTACCATCCTGCTACCTGCTATTGGTGCAAAACTTGGTGAAATGGTACTGACTCTTAGAAAATTGCTATATTTTGCATGATCCAAGTGGAAAAGTTAGGGTTTAGTGGTTGGTTAACACATTTGTTTGCTTTTTTTTCCAGAATGGACAACTTTGCACACAGTTTTATACAGCTATTGAATGAGTGAATTCTGGAACAAGTTTGTGAGGAATAATTCATTTACTACAGCTCAGTACAGTATCATAACTTACAGGAATCAGAATTATGTCTGGCAAAAATTACAAGCTGAGATGTTGGACCATGTTATGACAGACATGGATTTTCTGGACTAAGATACATTGTGCCATATGTTTGAAAAGTCTTTAGAAATCCTGAGTCAGAGAGATCTGTTGCATGCAACATCTCAGTCACTGGCATTCTGTGGCATTCATCAGTCTGGCTCTTCATAACATATTATTAGTCTTTACTGCTGCAAGAATGATCATCTTCATCCCATTCACCTGTGTGAATTTCTCCTGGGCATAGATGCTTCTTTTCCTCTCTTTGCTATGTGCCAGGCTTCTGCATATGTACTCAAATGTTACCATGACACTGTGAAATTTTATCAATGCTGAAGTTTACAAAGCCCAGGTGGCATGGTGACAGATGAATTCAGATGGCAGCTTGAGGGCTTGGTATATTAAGCATGATGAGGGGGTGGGTGAGGAATGAGGGTCTCTGTGATTTGCACATCTTTCATCTGATCCCTTAAGCTTTACAAGAACAAAATTCATTAAGGAGATTAAGCACAAGACCAAATGTTTGATGCAACAAGAGAGAAGAATTGAATTTTTTCCCCATTTGCCCTGCTCTGATACCTCAATATTAAGTTGATTAGATATAGAAATGGCCTTATAGAACTTATGAAATATTTAAAGCTCCACCTTGGTCACAGGGCAGTCAGTATTGACACATTCAGGCAGTCTTCACAAGATCAGTCTGCACCGACTAAAGTACCACTTGTCTGGCTAACACAAAAGTTTGAAGGGTGCCTGTTTAAATGGCCTATGTAGTACATGCTGGATAATTATATTTTAAATCTGTTTGAAGTGAGATTGTAGCACCTGATCCTGCACAAGTCTTGAGGCTTCTGAACCCCCTCAAGGTTGATTCCACACAGTTTGATTTTAATTAATGGATTAAAAGTAAATAAAACAGCAGGTTTTTCAAAGTATTCCGCTCTTTCCTGTTTTATTCCACATGCACCTCAATTTAAATAAAATCCACAAGATTTCACAGCTCTAGACAGATATATCAAGTATGGGATAGATTCAACATGTGCCTTGAAAATATTTGCAATGATGAGACCTTTTATTTCTGAAAGACAATCTGTAAGTCTGTGTTCTCTTCATACATGCTTAGAATATATTTCATCTATGTTTGTTCATTTGACTTTTTCACAGGCTAGGTAATGGAATGCATCGAGTTAGATCCTGAGCATGATATGTCATATTTTCCTCTTAATTGTACCCTGTATGGATCTTTAACAATATACTGTGTCTTTGAAGAAGGTTAGTTTCCCAGAGATAAAACAACTCTTCATATCTCTTCTGAAGGAAGAAATTATATAGATGTATTTCATCTGTACAGGAAGCATTATTATATTAAGCTAGATATGCATGGCTTTTATGAAAGAATAATTGGAGATAAAACTCATGTAAGGGCACTGAGCATTTCAGATGTGAAAGGAAAAAAAATCACATCAAAAGAAAAAAGAAACCTGTAGTCTGCGGAAATCATGATGGCAATGAATAGTTTCCAAGGTTGTTGGTTCATTCTAGTTTTCATTTATTAAAGGCTAAGATTCATTTGACTCAGGTTTAATAGATTTCCAACCAGAGGACCACAGAGGAATCACCTTCTGAGGTGCTTACCGAGGTCATCAGTGAGACCTTTGAAGAGGTATCTTAAATTACAAGTGCTACCTGCAGCACTGAAATCAAAAGGGTGGTAAGGGTGGGAATCAAAAGGGTGGTAGTGAATATAGATACTTAGAGGCTCTTATCAAAGCCAAGTAAAAGATGAAAGAGGGGACCAAAGATTTTAACCTGTGTGACAGGAGAGACTGTGACAATTGGGATGCTCAAGATTACATTGGAATATATTTAATAAGCTATATTGTCCTGTGAGAAGCTCTAAAATAGCTCAGCTTTACAAAGTGTGTGGCTTCAGTACCAAAGAAACATATTTCTTTGGTATTGCATTGAAGATAAAGGGAAGGAAAAAGTGTCAGAGCAGTGTCAGTCTTATTTATGTTCCTATTCTTTTATCATTAACCTGCTCTTTGGAGCAGACAGTGGGGTGCACTGCCTAGAACTTATTTCCGAGCTAGGATAGAGTCACTCTGGAGGAAGAGAGTTTTGATCCACTTTTTTTGGCAGTGTTTTATGAAATTTTCTCTTTGTTTGGTGAAGTTATAGGTCCTCTATGTTAGAAAATTTTGAGTGATAATTCAGTCTCTAGCCATTTCTATTAGTTTGCCTCCACTTGTGTAAGACCTCTGAATGTTTCCAACACCATTTGAAATAAAAATAATTTGAAAAAAAAGAATAGACAAATAGATAGATAATCAAACTGAACTGTGAAAGAGGGACTTTGCAGCTGAATACAGAATACAAACTGGGTGACTGACTTCTGACACGCTAATCAGTAGTCTGAGTAGTAAAAATATATGCCAATGAGTTTCAAGCAGGTTAGTGTCTTCTCCCAATGATCAAATATCATGCAGAGTGGTATTTTCCCTGCTTCACATGACACTTCAAAATCCGATAGCAGACATATCTGTAAATGTGCAACTATTTATCTGGTGAGTACATTAAATGTTAATTTGGTTAATATCTATTTGGTATTTCTAAAAGTGTCCATAACACTTTTTATGGTAACTGCACTACTCAGACTCCTTGGTAGATGAAGTGCAGCTGTTAAGGGATTTCAGCTAAGGCATTTAGAATTAAAATTCATGAATAAGGTTATACTTTTTCTGTGTCTTGTTTAGTTGACAAGACTGTAAGGAGCTAACTTATCTCCAGTAAAGGAACCTCACTATCTCAGAAAACTAGCACATGCTTTGTGATTAAATGATAAAATTATTTGAATGTGATGGTATTTTCACATAACTGAAGTCATTGTGTTTCTTCAGTCACTTCATTCTCTTGTCTGAGTAGTTTTATCAAGTTGTTGACTGTTGTAAACATATTCTTTTTACCCTTCATGGAAAAGAGAAGTGGGACAGAGGACAAGGCTCTTTAGATGTAGCCCAGGGCAACAAAAAGACATTTATTCAATCACCAAAGAATCTAAATTGTTTTAGTATTAAAAGCATGCTGTACTAAGGCAATCAAATTAGTTTATTTGCTAACTCTCCATAACTTCTGAAATGGAGCACAAATTTAAAACCTATAAATTCCTCTTCTGAAAATTTAAAAATATAGAGTTTTGCCATAAATTCTGAGTGTAGGAGAGCTTTGAAAACAATTAAAAATATGGATTGCTTTGCTTCCCCCTTACTTCCAGTCTACAACTAAAACTAGATATTAAGGCAGACCCAGCAATACTTTAAGCTATATACAGAACATGTATCCTTTTTACGTAGAGGCCATGTGGTTTTGAACAGCCATAAATCACACAAATTTAGTGTGCAGTATTCAGAATACCTCAAAGCTTCCCTCATTACACAGTAGAGGGAAAAAATTGAAACCACCCTCCCTGAAAGAGCAGACATATTTTGATTTTGTTTCTTTTATGATCAGTTTTACTAGAATAACAATGACACCAAAAAAATGGCACAGCAGAAAAGAATATGGTCAGCTGAAGGTTCAAAAGTTTTAAATTTCTTTGGAAAATTGGGAAGGGGAAATATGCCCAAGACATCTTTGCTCAATACTCACTAATAAACTGTTCTTGGGTTTGCTTTGTATTTGCTATGTGTTAGGAGTCAGATTTTTTTCACTCTGCAGAAGGGACCTGTTGGTAACTATCACCAGTCTTTCATTCCACTATCTTCAAGTGGCACATTTCCTGCTAGTCAGTGGATTTAGAGGACTGAGCTAACAATAAAACACACCTCTATGCCTGGCTCATTTGCTACTGAATTGTTTCTGTTAAAGGACTTATGTGATTATATGAACAAAAAGTGGGAATCTGAGCAACATTCCTTTTAAAATGCACATTCTTTTTTTCTTTATTTTTTGAAGAAACATCTATTTGCAGTCATGGCCATGTTTCTGATCTAAAGTGAAACTGCTGTATCTAGTCAACTTGGAGAAAAAAAAACTAAGTGCTACCTATGAAAAACAAACAAACAAACAAAAAGACCATGTCTGTTTCAGAAATGTAAATCATAAAATTAAAACACATAGCTATGTGCGCAAGTGAAGATTTATTTAGTTTGTTGGGCTTGTTTCTTTAAAGGTTACTGCTCATGAACACACATTAAAGCAAAATAATATTTTTTTAGACAATTTTCTTATTAAACTGATGACACTAACAACCATGGTAAGGATTACAAACTACTTCTTAGGAAATTATAATTTCTAGAAACAAGGATAATTGCAAAGAACTTCATACACTAACTTACTTACTGACAATGATTAAAACCTCAATCATTTAAAAGCTCAGGGATGAACACTAGACCTCTACTTACTCTGGCCCTGTTGTATCTTTGAAATAGAAGATAGTGAATATTGTGAATTGTCATTCACTACAACTTATAGATTTATTTAATCTCTCACAATACAGTCATTAACTCAAAGAATGGTGGTGGTTATCATTAAATACTGTTAGCAACCAGTCACAAGTGGTGTTTTTCAGTGCTCAGTTTTGGGGCTAGTTCTGTTTAATATCTTTATCAACGTCCTGAAAGAAGGGATTGAGTGGACCCTCAATACTTTTGCAGATGACACCAATTTGAGTGGCAATGTTGATCTGCTGGAGGGTAAGAAGGTTCTACAGAGAGATCAGGCAGGCTGGATCAATTCCCAAGGACAACCAAAAGCTAGTGTTTAACCAGGAGAAAAGAAGGCTGAAGTGAGGTCTTAGTACTCTCTTCACAGCAACCTGAAAAGAGGTTGTAACAGGCTGGTATTTGGCTCTTCTGCTAAGTAACAAGTAATAGGACAAAAGGAAATGGTCTCAAACTGCATGAGGGTAGTTTTAGTCTGGATATTAGGCAACACTCTTTCCCTGCATGGATTGTCAAGCACTGGAAGAGGCTGCTCAGGTAAGTCGTTGAGTTGCCATCCTTGACGGTTTTTAAAAAATGTGAAGACATGGTCTTCCAGGACATGTTTTAGTGGTGAACTTGTCATTGTTAGATTAATAGTTGGATTTGATGTCCTTAAAGGCATTTTCCAACTTTCATAATTCTGTGTTTCCAAGATTTAATATTTTTGAATTTAGATGCATATATGTCACACTTTCAACATTTCCGCTGGCCATAGTAGAAATTCAAACAATTATCTCATATATAAATATGAATATGAGAGCCTCTTGAACTGAACCCTACTCAAACAGACCTAAATTTTACAGTTCTCAGCTACTTTGCAACTTCAAATTATCTCACAAAGAGAAAAACATAGCTGAGAAACCAGGAAGCAAAATCACTTAAAAAACCAATTTCATACTAAAGAACACGTTAGCAATTAATGCTTCTTTAGAAACCTGAGTAATATTTTCTTACCTTTAAAAGCATGTACACATGTCCCTTATGAATCAGTCTTCATTAATATGTTTGCAGTGGGTTTTTTTTTGGCTCAAGCCTTCATTCAAATATGGCACTTCTTGTAAAGCAAAGAGAGAATTGGAACTACCACAGCCTTTTCTGTTATGTTTGTCTATGCAGAATCTGAAGGCAGGCTTCCTCTGTCTAAATGTCGACATCTCCTCCTGAATATCTATGCCAACACTGATTTCCCCAAGCATTCTTAATATATTCCTTTATGCTCCTAGAGAGAGAGAAAGAACCAACTGCAGGGAACAATTAATCTCAGCTTAAAATAGAACGAACAAATTGCTGCCTAAAAATGTCTCCTTGCTTCACTTGAAGGAACTATAAAGAGATCTTAGGGAGTGTCTCAGATGTAGACTTCCACATTATAGACAACTCAAGTAAGGTGAGACGATTTTCACTCTAAGTATCAATATAAATAGCTGCACCATCATTTACATGAATAGTTGTGCACAAGGAGAAAGTATTCTTAAGTGTAGGTACACTAAAGACCTGCATAATGAAATTATAGCATTTAGATGAGAAAGTTATGGCAATTTCACAGCAAAGCAACTTTCTAAATTGCTTTGATGTAAAGTAGTAAAAGTATGGTTTTGTTTCTAACCCTGTATTTTTTTCCCTTCCATAATCCATACTGTTTATAGCTCTCATGGAGAAAGATAAGGGTGGAATGTCAGTTTAGTGACTTTTCAGAATTTAATAGCCACTCAGTCCTAATCTGCAGCTAAATATGTACATATATCACATTCCAAGACAATACTTACTGCAGTGCAGTAAGTAAACCCTTATTATATACTATAAACCCTTAATTACTTAAAATGAATGTTTTGAGAAGACATTAGAGTTATAATCAAAGACAGAAGTAAAATTAATGATGTCGAAAAGACAGAAATATTGTGTTTTTAGAAATATGGGACAGTTATGATTAATGGAATTCTTTCAGATTTTTAAACTAATTTTTGAATATCCTGTTTGTTAAACTTTCTCCTGTCCCGCATCAACCCTCTTCCCCTCTCTCTCTCTTTCCCTTCCTCCCTGTATTTTGTTTTTGTATAGAATTCACTGAGGATCAGAGAATCATGAATGGTTTGGACTGGAATGGACCCCATTTAGTTCAAATTTCCCTGTCATGGCCAGGGAAGACCATCCACTTGACTGTGTTGCTCAAACCCCATCCTGCTGTCTTGAATACTCCCAGGAACGGGGATTATCTTGGGTTTGCATGGAAAGATTTTGGTAGCAGGGGGGTGCTGCAGGGATGACTTCTGTGAGAACCTGCTAGAAGTTCCTCCCATGAGTGACAGAGCCAATGCTCCAAGACAGCTCCAAAACAGACCCACCACTGGCCAAGGCTGAGCTAATCAGAGATGCAGTAATGCCTCTGTGATGACATACTTAAGAATGAAAAAAGTTATTGGGCAGATTGGGCAAAAGTAATTAATTGCAGCAGAGAAGAGTGAGAGCACATGAAAGAAAACCTTTGTAAGCACTAAGGCAAATGAAGCAGGAGGGAGAGAGCATGCTCCTGCTGCTGGAGCTGAGATTGTCTGTGGTGCAGACAGTAGTGAGGTAGAAGATGCCCATGCAGAACATGGAGGTGCATGAAGAGATTCACCTCCAGACCATGTAGGAGACCCAGAAGTGCAGTATGCTGTAGCAGGTGGATGCTCGAAAGAAGCTGTGACCCCATGGGAGCTCCATGCTAGAGAAGGCTCCCTGAAGGACCTGCAAAACCATGGGGAGAGCAGTTTTGCTGGTAGGACTTGTAACCCTGTGAGGGACCCACACTGGAGCACTTGTTCTTGAAGGATGGCACCCTGTGAAAAGGGCCCACACTGGAGTAGTTCGTGAATGATTGTTTCCTGTGGGAGAAACTCCACGCTGGAGCAAGGAAAGGATGACACCTGAGGAGGAAGAAGCAGCAGCAGCAAACAACATGTGATGGACTGAACCTAAACCCTATTGCCCATCACTTGGGGGTTGAGGGGTTAAAGAGTTAGGAACAATGTTAAGCCCAGGAAGAAGGGAGAGGTGGTGTGAAGGTTATCCTGAGATTTTTTTAAGTTTGTTTTATTTTATTTATTTGTTTATTTATTTATTTATTATGCCTCATTATCATACTACAATTTTGTTTGGCAATAAATTAATTTAACTTCTCCAAGTCAAGTCAGTTTTGCTTGTGACGGTAACTGGTGTATCTCTCCCTGTCCTTATCTCAACTCAAGAGCTTATTGTTATATTTTCTCTTTTCTGTCCAGTTAAAGATGGAAACAATGGAGCAATTTTAGTGGGTGCTTGGCATCCAGCCAGTCAAACCACCACAAACACCCACAACTTCTCTGGGAAAGGTTCCACTGCTTCACAATCCTCACAGGAAGAAATTTTTTCCTGACATAAAACCACCCCCTTTCAGTTTAAAGCTCTTATACACTGCACTGTTACAACATGCCCTTGTGAAAAGTCTCTCTTCAGCTCTCTTGAAGCCCTCTTTAGGTTACTGGAAGGCTGTTATAAGATCTCCCAACTCTTTCAGCCTGTCTTCTCAAGAGAGGTGCTCCAGCCCTCTGAGCATCTTTGTGACTTCTTCTATCACTCTGTCACACTTCCTCCTTCTATTCTGTCAGGTATACATACTTTTAATGTACTTCTAATAGAGGTGTAGAATCACCTTGTTTGACCTGGCCTCATTTCTTTTGCTACAGCCCAGGATACAGCTGGAAAATTTTGATCATGTTAAACCTTTATCTCAATTCCTTAAAAATAATCAGTTTTGACTTTTATCTGTATTTAGCTGTGCAGAAATTTGAAAGTGGGCACACGCCTTCTATGTACTAGCCTTTGTAGCACAACATTAATTTGTTGCCAAAACTCTCAGTGAGTTTCCTATAACCATTCTCTCCCCATGGTTTCTTGCATGACCACTGGTCTTGTCCTCAAGGCAAAAAAGAAAGCATGGTAGAGATGTCATCCAGTTTTGTTGTTTGACATTATCCTTCTCTTTTGCTATCACTTATTTTTTCTCATTTTCTTCTTTTATCCTTACTAAGGCTGATCTTTTTAATTCTTCATCCAAATTCTGATTTTCTTACTCTGTTTGCACTTGGGGTTTTTTCCTTGGTTTGTTTTGTTTTTTTCTCTTCATGTTGCTAGGTGTCATTTTGTTTTGATTTTCTTTCTGTGATCTACACATATGACTGGAAATTTTTGATTACTATGAGCATATAAACAGGAATTGAAAAATTTCTTCTGTGGGTAGAATAAGGTGAAGTGAATCCTCCATCAAAGCAAGGATACCTATGTAGATTATGTTAATATTTATTAATGATTATTATAAACACGTTTTTAATCCAGAACTCCCTGCATATGAATAAATAGAGAGTTCTGAAGTGTCTTTTGCTTATATCTCTAGCGCTGTTCTGACCACAAGAAGGCTTGCTACAAATAAAGACGGGCACAAAGCTGTGAAGTGGATCTCATTTGAAAGGCTACCATTCCTCAGAATCTGTGCATCAAAATACTGTAAAGCATTTTAGAGCAATGCACTGAGTCAGCTGCAAAACCACATTTTTGCAGGTACTGCTCTAAATCCACTGCTCTGCCACACTGACCAATGATGTATCATGCTTTTTCTTGGATGTTCAGAGATCCTGCAAAATTGCACCATGACATAATGAGTAACTCTTCAGCAAGTAGCACATAGTTTTACTTGTCCTT
The DNA here is from genome assembly GCA_013186435.1 of Turdus rufiventris. Lineage (NCBI taxonomy): Eukaryota > Metazoa > Chordata > Aves > Passeriformes > Turdidae > Turdus > Turdus rufiventris. Next base: position 254,601 of record PYHW01010837.1, on the reverse strand, counting down.
GAAGCAAAAGATTCACTGTGCCTGTGACACAGAACGATATTGTACAGGCGCAGCATATTGCACAGGTATAAAACATTTTCAGCTTTGTGTGTTTCCAGCAGATTTGTAATGACATGCATTGAATCAATTCCTTGAAAGTCCTGTATTCATCACAGGCTGTATATTTTGTTGCTACTATTGCTCTTAAAATGTAAGGAATTTAAGAAATCTCACAAAATTTATGTAGGTTAATGCCAAGTAGGATTTGTGATGATGATGGAGTTTAGTTTTGAATCATGGTTTTATCTGTATCCCAAGAATAATTAATTTTATGGCACTAAATGGCTCATAATAAAAAACAAAAGTGATCAAAAAAAATCAAAATCAAAACTTTAATTTGGTTATGAGGCTTACAGAATTAAGCTGAATGTGTGAATGTTCACTTGAAGATACCTGACATAAGAGACATGCAATGCAATTGTGAGAAGTGTAATAGTCAAAGCATGGAAAACATCTGATTAACTGCTCCTCTCTTGAAGCTACATGCCTACATCTCAGGCTTGCAGATAGGTGTTTCTATGGAAGAAAAAACAAAAAAGAAAAGATGAAAACATCATCCACTCTTAAAAAAAAAATTTCAATTTTGTTTAAAAACATGTTTTGCCCCCTCCATAGTAACTGTCTGTTTTATCCAATTACTGTTTAGGGTAAAATTCATAAACAGTTCAGGAATGGGAATTCTGATCTTTTCTCTCACCAAAAAGACAGCTCTATTTTCCAATTTCAACAGTTGGGTTTCTTCTAATCAGTTGTCCTTCCTGCCCAGTGATTTGATTGCTTTCTTCTACAAGGTTTGTAATTTTATTCTTTTACCTTATGTTGTAGGGATTAAACAAATAAAACAGGGTACAGATCTTTTAAAATGTTTTCTATTTCAACTGTTCTGTTTTTCACAGAGTAATTAAAAGATCACAGGTTTAGAGAGAAGGAAAGTAAATGTCACTCTATAATCTCATGGCTCATAGTCCTGCTTCCAGATTAATTTTCACTGCTGATTAGTTTCAATGGAGATTAAGGGCTTTTGAAAATACTGTTGGGGACTCTCAAATATTTTAGGCATTTACCTACACTTAAAAATCTAATTTATTATCTCAGTTTCCCTTAAACAAGAGCTGGGATTCAGATATTACAGATTTTTCAGAAAAGTCTAGCAGAAAGTGTAGCAGAGTACAGTTAGGTGAGTTAGCTATGAAAAAAGGATAAATTGTAACTGCAGTCATCGTGATATAAATCTACAGTAGTTCTATTGCATAATTATGTTTTTCTGAATTTACAGTGCTGCTTCTTTTCTGCCTTTTTTTTTTTTTTTTTAGCTCTTATACCTTTAGAAATAATTATTTTCTACAAATACCTCATGATTTATGTTGCCACAATATTAGATGTATAGGAGACCAATAACTTTTTTTTTTTTTTTTCCAGAGAAGACATTCAACCTTACCTGCACAGCTACTTTCTACTGAAGTTAGATTTCTTATGGAAGCAACGCGCCAATGTGACAGTAAGAATATTATTTGTGTCTGGGACGTATTAAGGGAAGTATTACAATGGTTTAAATTGATATCTTAGAAGAAATAGATGATAAAGCTATGCATGTTCATAATTTTTACTCCTAGTTACATTTTAAAATTTTATATCTTAATCTAGACTTAATCTCTAATACAGAGGGAATTTCAGTGTAAAAGTACATTATTTTTTCATAGCACCACAAATATTTACAGTATGGATAAAAAGCTCTTTTTGAGTATCATGGAAAATGTGTCATAGTGCATTGCCTGTGGAAAGAAATTTCTATTGTACAAGAGTGGACTGACACGAAAAAAGTAAGTTATGGCAGACAGAAACAATCACCGCTGTCTTGAACATTCAAATTATCTCCTTAGCAGCAGTGGTACATCACTATTGCTGTAGATATATGTTTCTTTCTTTTTGCTTTTGTTTTGTTTTAACTTTTTAAATACTAACTGGAAGTGGGGTTTGATTTTGTTGACATGGAATCTGATTCTAGAAAGACAAGAGCAAGCTACAGCTGACAGAAATTGAGAATGTACAGGTCTGCTCAGAGAAAGGGAGTGCATTAGAGTAGAAATGGACAAAACCTATTTTTTATCATTTTCATCATATTGAAAATAGAATGGAACCTGATTTAAACCACACTGTTCCACTTTTCCTCCAGTGAAAGTGCACTACACTTAAAGTTTGAATAATAGAGTGATGAATCAGACCTTTCAATACTAGAAATAAAACAAGTGCAGAAGGCCAGTGACTTCTAAATTTATGAACAGCTATATACACTGAACTTGACAGTTATACCATACTGAACGTGCAACAATACATCTGTGATTTAAGAACAAGTGAAAGCACACTGTTCTCAAAAATAACCAGAAGAATGTAAGGAGTAGCAGAATCATGCATTAATGCAAAAAAAAAAATCTATAAACATGGGGAAGATTAATTTTCTTCAGAATTATTTTTTTAAAATAAAAGCTAAAGTAAGTAATGTTATTGAAGTATAATGACGTAGGGAACTGAGAAAGGCAAGAATATGACATGGCTGCAATCAGAGTTAGCACAGGAGTTATACAGAAATGGCCAACCATGTGTCTCTGATCAGTAGAAAAGCTATTAAACATAGTCTGATGTTTTAAAAACTTGGTTTAGGTCTCACTGAAAACCTGTAGAAATGGAAAATTCAAATAAGTCATAGTCCATGGAATTCAAGTGTTCACAGAGTAAGCTACAATTTAAGGTGATAAAGTTATGACCGTCTACACATCTTGGCAGTTAAAGGTACCTGGTCTTTAGGAAGGTGCCTCAATACAAGCATGGTGATACGAAATAATTTGAACATATGAATGCCACCTGAGCATTTCTGGCATCTCCCAACCTGTTAGCAGCTGAAGTTTTCATAATACTTTTACTCCTGTAATGATCATCCACTGGTCCCCTAATTTCCAGGACAGAGATCTTCTAATACTTATCAGATCTAATGAATATATGCACTGGGAA
>PYHW01010837.1:234687-251506 GCA_013186435.1 Turdus rufiventris | reverse complement strand
AATCCAGTTGTAGTATATTGACAGGATAGAGTTGTTCTTCAGTTTTCCTGCCCAACATTTTTCAGAAATTGTGGTCCAGTTAAATAAAAAGTAAAAAGTAACATTTTGATATACAGCTGACAAAAGGAAAATTACAGTGCCATCTTCATACACAGCAAAATATCTGAGTCCCTTCTTTAAGAAGAAAAATTAGCTCAGCCTGTACAACAGAATGCAATAACTTTTGAATGTTTATATTAAATTTTTAAAAGAGAACAAATTTTATTATGTTCCTATCCTTTGGGGGATATGAATCCTGACTGTATCTGAAGGCTGGAATAGCCTGAAGATTGCATTTTTTCTTACATTTAGTTAGAGGTTAGATGCCCAAAACAATATCCCCCTTGTAGCAAGTATGATGTAGTCTGAGTCATACATCCACCTAAGGTCTCTCAGTGGTGCAGTTTCTAAAAGAAATAGGTCAGGAGGGAAGCTGAGGGTGAGAACTGGTCCTAGTGATTTATGTTTCAGTCACTGTTGCTATGATGTGTTTCAGTTGGGGAAGACAAGATACTATTTTCTGGATGTGTCAGACCAATAATTACCATTAAATACTCCTTTCCCTAAGGTCTCTTCTATGGAACAAAGGGCACTGACTGTTGTGAACCTTAATAATCAATATAGCTTATTCTATTCACAGCAATTTCAGTGCCTAATAAGGTTACTGCTATCGGTATTTCAGTACTGGGTTTCCTTGTGTAAGTAACATTTAGCTGCATGATTAAACAAGCCCTTTGTTTGCTTCCCTCTCTCCAGATGGGAACTTGGCTCAGTATGACCCAAAAACAATTAGGTAAGTGATGTTGCTCTGCTATTTACATCTGACCTTAAATGTCAGATATCCTGTTTGCCAACACTGAGCTCAGATAAGCCTATACACATTGTGCGTGGACCCTGAACCTTCTCCACTACACTTCTGATTTCCCTATGGAATAACTAAAGTCCTGTTTGCCCTGTCAAATCATTTAGTTTTGCTGCCAGACATGACTTTTACATGGTTGTGAAGAACTGCTTGGGAAAGCAATAAGGTTCTGCTCTGAGAACATGGGACATTCACATGAAGGTTCTGGTTAATTGAACCAAAACATCTAATTGAATCTGCAAGTGCTGGATTACTGACAACTAAAGTGAAACCAGCTGCCAGGTTTAATTCAGCAGGCTCTTATGAACCACTCACTTCATGTGTGCAGCTCCTACACATCATCTGGATAAGATACATTTTCTGTGGATGCAGGTAACCCTTGTGCAGCCTTACATCTGCTTTACCTTGAGTCTAGATTCTCTTCCATACTCTCTGATGGACTCAGGTAAGTAAAATAAATTGTTTCAGTGAGGCTTTGTGCTTGAGCAAATACTGTCTACAAGAACCATAAACCAAGTGCAGGTTTTCAAACAATTGAAAAAGAAACAATTTAAATCACCAGTGACAAGTTCTAAAAGTATAACTTTATACTCCACTTTGGAGTCAGTCCCTTAGGAACGGCAGATCTTAAAATTCTGGAAGTGCCTCAAAGCCTTTGACTTCTGTGAAAATCTAAGAAAACCATACTATAAATCTTTCTTCCTCAAAATATACTTTGATCTAACCTTTTAATTTGGTTTTCCTTGTAGTTATAATAGTTTCATGCATGATGTATACCATTTTCTTGTCTTTTTTCCTTTGTTTTCCTTCATACTCTTTTTCTGTGAATCCTCATTCTGCCACCAAGTAAAACATAGTAGAATTTTGGTCTTGAATAAAGGGTGTTAGAAAGCACTACATTACAGTCGACTAATGTTCACATCCCTCTTTAATTATGTTGCTGTAACATCAAATTTAACAGCAACAAGCCCCAATATCTATGTTGAGTACATTACTTACCTTTTGTTGAATGAAAGACTACATTATAGGGAAAATGACTATTATCTCAATAAGTGAAAATTTGCTTATAACAAGGCTGATGCTAAACAATATATGATCTATCATACAGATCCTTTTTTCCAGTGCAGATTATAATGCTTTCATTTCTGTAAGAGAGAAGGAAGTCATATAAGTAAAAGCTTTTTCAGTCATGCAAACAAAAACAGCAACAACTTCTTTTAATAATGCTGATTCCATCTGGTGTGTTGGGGCTTTTATTTAGAGAAGAATCTTCACTGGCTTGTTGTTAACTTCTGATCCCAGAAGAAACAACTTCATCTTACTTCTTTCCTTAAGCCATGGCAATTGAATTTCGGATAAGGAGACTATATCCTCATGACCCATATTTAGCTAGGATAAATCTGTTTTATAGAACACATGCAAGAAATCTTATTACAGTTCTTGGATTATGATCTGTTGCAGTGCCTTTTCATTCTCAAACTGAAAAAAAGGAAAAAAGTTTTCACTTTTACATTCCAATCATATGTAAATTATTTGTTGGATTTATTCCCCTTTTCCGAGTACATTTGTTCATTAAGCTTTAACACATTGTCTGTGTTATTCACCACAAAGCATTTACTTTCCTTCTGTTTAATCAAAAGTTGGAGGGTCCTAGGGTACCTGCTATTTATGTTGCTTTTTTCATCTCATTAACTTTCTTTTCTAATTTACACTGGTACTCAAGATATACTTTTTGTATTGCCACTGTGGCTAAGCAAATTATCCTACCCCTCATGACTGCTTTGGCAGCTTCCCACAAAACACCCAGGCTAGTTTCTTGGTTTTTATTGATATTAATTTATTCTGAAATAGTCTTCATCTGTTGCACAAATGCTGCTGCTTTAATTAGAGAGTTGTTAAATCTCCATACTTCAGATCTCCTGTAATTCAGTATACCATCCAGAGACACAGACACCAGAAAATGATCAGGAAAAACTGGATTTGAAATACCAGATGGTTACACATTACAATGTATCCTCATAAATAAATAAGAAGAATCCCAGTTTAAATGTAGTTGTACTAAGGTATAAAATGTAGCTGATGGCCTGTTTCAGTGTTGCTGTTGGCATGAGGACAAAATCTTTGCAATATCCTTTGTTCACTTTTAAATTGTTACTTTGCTAACAAAGGTCAAATCTCACATCCCTTTGTCAAAATAAAGAATAATTAAAATCTTCATCAATTACAGCCCCTGGAAACTCCTGCCTCTAGGTAAGAAAAGGTCAATAAATAAAATAAAAATTTCAACTGTTGGGAGCAAAGAGATTTGCAAGTACAACCAGGCTACAAATCCAACTGTAGCAGGGCTGTGACAATCCTTTGCAATGTTGCCATTTTTATTTATAAGTTCTTTGACCAAAAGAAAAACGATTCTTCGCCCCAATACTATCGTTTAAATGATAAATGGTGTTAAAAGTGATTGACCTTTTTCATTGGGGCTGATTTGACAAAAAGTAATCAAGGTGACAATCAAACATAAGGGCTATGACCACATAGGTAAGCTTTGTCATCAAAAATCTCAGTTTTTCTATTAAATTTGTTTTACTATTCATTATATGTTTTATTCTTAATTTAAAGTTTCTCTGCAGTAGCATACTATGGAATCTCAATACAGGTCCAAAGTGTGTACTTTTATAAAAAGCCATAGATCACATCATCATATGTATTACAAAACTTATAAATAAATAAAATATAGAAAGAAAAAGTGAAATTAAGATGTTTTAGAAGTGTTCTGAGGCTAATGTTAAATGGAGGAGAGGCACTAAAGGGTGGGAAATAATTGAAAGAAACATGTTTGGATTTCCAAAGATATTTTAGTATTAAAAGAAAAATTAGAATTCTATTTCAGAACAAGGGTAATTATAGAAATAAACTTTTAGCATCAATAATAATAAATACACATATCTTTATTAACTACTGAATATTCATGCCACTTTTTTTTTTTTCTTTTCAGACATACTTTGTATTTAAGCATATGCTGCCTTTTTAAAAAACCTCGAGGCTTTAATGCAATTTTTCCATCACCTCAGTGAAGGAAAATCTCTCTGCTTTTTTATTCACAAGTCAGTTTATAACAGAGCATCCCTGAGGTGTGGTAAAATTCAGTGTGAGCAAATACATTGAGAACAGATCACAGTGTGAACAGTGTGACCATAACATTCCAGAGAACTGTTATTATTGGCCAACGAGAGTAAAGCCTGAACTTCAAGTTTTTATTAGTTTAATTTCAGAAATGTACATCACAGCTGGCAATATTTCACAATTGTTGTGGTAATCCTCTCGCCTAATTTTGTTTTCCTAAAAGTTTGTCTTCTAGCCTAAATTGTCAGATGCTTTTAACATTAATAGATGGGGAAAATAATGTACCTTCAGAAGATAATTCATCCTGTGCTGTGATGGGAGACAAGGCTCCTGCATGTGGCTCACTCTTTTGATCTATCGATTTTATATTCAGTAGTGTGTAAGAAATTCAGACCCAAATTTAGCTGTTTGTTCATGGTTAACTAAGATAATTCAAGACACTACATGGTATTCAGTACACCATCAGGGAGCTGAGACACAATACCTATCTGAGACACCAAAGCCTTCAAGGATATCACAAATGGCATCAGGCCCTTGTGAAAGCAGCTCAGTAGTATCCTTGGATATTAATTCAGATGGGATGTTTAATGCATGGATGGTTTAAATTGCCTGCAATGAAGTCCATCCAAGAAGAAGGAAAAAAAAAAAAAAGTTATTAGCTTTAAAGAAAATGTAGATTGTAAACTAAGTTAATTTGAATTTGAACAAAGCCAGTTGTCATATCTGTTTTCACAATGATCTGTTATTTTATCAGCCCTCAGAAATTCAGGACCTGAACTTGCCATCCATCATATACAGGTGCATGACATCTGCTGTGCATAACTGTGACCCAGTCTATAAGTGGGTATTTGTATTCTTAAATGCCCTTATGAATTGTGTGATAAATGCTCAAAACAAGTTTTAGGTACTTCCCACATTCACCTCTTTTCCATATAAATATGATTCTAAGCCTACCAAATGTATCACTACAGAGTCTAACTTTTAAGTTATAATTTGTCCTTTTATAAAGAGATTCTCTGATTCCTAATCTATGAGTTTGACAGCTATTCATTCAATCTTATGCCATTAGTATTTCCAGTTTCACAACTCCAGGAGCAAAGGACGACCTTAATCTGAAAAAGTTTATTTCTTGAGAAGCTTTTTGTACTCTGGGGTGTACTCTTTTGAAAGGGAGTGAACCACTGACCAGAGAAGGCAAGCTTAAATTAGTGCATATCCTCAGGGCAAACCTCCTGTTCTCAGCACTTGCCTGAAGCCAACACAGTTCTCCTGTTTTACTTAGTGGTGCAAACTAACCCAATTTCCATCCTCATGTATCTAAATAGCATCTAGGCAAAGACAATTTCCTAAACTTAGCATTTAAAACTTTAGTTAATATACATGGGTGTACCACTATATGACCAGAATGATTTTGGCTTGGATGTAACATAATTAGTTGATAGTAACAAGTATTGACAATGTTACCTTTTATGTTTTTACAGTAAACTATTAGCAATTATTTGATATGCACATATACCTGGAAGTGGAATACTGAGAAGTGTGATTTTGCTGCTAAGTCTTGTTTGTTTCTTCAAAAGAGTTCCTAGTGTCACAAGATATTTTGGAACATTTTCCCCTGTATCTAAAGGGGAAAAAGTGGAACTAATTATAAACTACTACTTAAAAGTTTAGAGAGATTTTCCAAATCTGATAAGTCACAATATTTTCACATTACCTCTCATCAAAGGCTAGCTGTTCAGGATATCTGCATGTCTTTGGAAGCACCTCAGTGTGAACATACAAGATAGACAAAACATTTAGAGCACCAGCTGATGGTCAAGTAGAATACCTTAAAGCATCTAAGACAACCATGGTACATCAAAGGGACTAAATAAAGTAAATGGGTTCTAGGAAGACGTTCAGCACAAAACTCAGGTGTCTTATACCATGACAAGTGAGTAGCTGTCTTAGACTGCATAACCTGTGTTGAATTAACTTCACTAGAAACTTAAGATGCCTGAACAGAATCCGTATGTAAAATAGGCATTGACACTTTAAGAACTTTGTTTAAATACCAGTAATCTTGAGTTAAATGCCATCCTGCCTGTCTGAACAGGAAAGATCTTAAAGGAAAATGTCAGAAGTTTTTCTGTAGAAGGATTTAATTTCTGAAATTTTCTGTTATGTGAGCCTGATGATGGCATCAAGGAACATGAAATTTAAGAAATTAAATATTAAGCTATTAAGAATTTTTGCTCACTCACTGAAAATTCATTAGTGTCAAGTATTTAAAAATCTAAATACTAATGTCTGTAGAGGAAATTTCAATGATTTCTCATGTTTTAATTTTTTTTTAATTATATGAAATATAAAAATTCAAAATCTCGAACAATATTGAGATATATGCTCAGGAAGGAATGACATAGGTCTAACAACAGTGCTCTTTATTTATTTTTTTATTAATCTGAAGAGTGAGAATCTAAGATATATTTTTAACTAGTTTTCATTTACTAAAGAATAAAAGTGGAGAATACAGATGAAAGATGTGAACAAGCTGCAAACTATTCATTTTCTTTTTATCAAACTAATTTCTCTGATATTAATTGACTCAGGAATTATTCTGTAAATATATTAGTCATGTACCACTTGAGCAATTGACCAAAGAGTTTCATCACAAGAAAAATATCAGAATTATACTTGTCTACATAAAGTTGATACAGTATCTGCTGCAGTGGGGGTTTTTTTGTGGGTTTTTTTGTNTTTTTTTACTTCCACACAAGTGAATAGCAAGCAGCAATCAAAATATCTCTTGGGAGGATGAAGAATCCCAAATGTGCATTGCACAGAAAAGCAATATCCCACTCTCTCCTTGGAGTTCAGCACTGTCAGCCAAAGTTGCATGTTTGAGAAGCAGTTCAATTCTGGGAAGTATTCCAGATTCATTTATGAGAAAATGAATCTCTCTATGACCAACATATGCCAAATAATCTATTGTGCATGGGATAAGGGCTATTCTTTCTTTTCATATGTCCCTTTATAAACTCAAATGAGCAAATGTACATCATATACAGAGCAAATACTGCTAAAATAGTGCAAGAATAATCATAGAATGCTTTGGGTTAGAAAGAACATCCAGTTCAGCCCCCCTGCCATAGTTTTTCCACTAGACCAGGTTTCTGGAAGCTCCATTCAACCTGATTTTGAATACTTCCAGGGATGGGGAATCCACAGCTTCTTCTGGGCAGCCTGTACCAATGTCTCACAACTCTAAACATCAAATTACATTCCAGGAGTCTGACCTATATCCGCCCTCCTTCAGTTTGAAGCCATTCCTCCTTGTCCTGTCAATACATGCCTTTGTGAAAAGTCACTCCCCAGCTCTCTTCAGGTACTTGATGGTCTTCCCAGACCCTTCTCTTCTCCAGGCTGAAAAACACCAACTCTCTCAGCTTGTCTTCATAGAAGGGGGTTCAATTATCTGGTAGTCTTCATGGACTCCTTTTAACTCACTTCAAGAGATCCAGATCCTTCTTATATTGATTTTCTGGGCTGCACGTTCACATTGTTGTGTCAGGTTGAGTTTCTTGTCAGCCATAACAAATTATCCTCCTCTGGGCTGCTGTCAATCCATTCTCTGGCCAGCCTGTACTTATGCTTGGGATTGCCTTGACTCGTGCAATACTTTGGACTTGGCCTTGTTGAACTTTATAAGGTTCACACAGATTACAGCACTGAACCTCCTCTCTGAATACATCAGCTGGTACGTGTCTCATATTTATAGCAGGGTTGTTTGTGTTTTTTTATTTTTTCCCTCAATGTCAGCCACAGTGTACTCTTTTGTTATTAATATATTAAAGGATTTTCCCTGACACTTACAAACTTTTATCACAGGCAAATAATAAAAATGTAACTTGATTGACTGAAAAGAACAGCCCATATTTGATCTAATGGCAGAAGGTTCAGTCTGCTCATATGCTCAATTGCTTCCATAAATTATGCTCTAATATTGAGCCACTTGAATGGTCACAGTGACTACCACAGCCTCCTTGCTTGTCTTGCACTTAATTTCCAGGAACTTGAACTTTTTTTTTTTTCATTCTCAGCAATAAAGAATATGTATTCCAAACCAATTTTACTCTTCTAGTTCTTGCCTATTTTTCCCAATACATCCTAATTCAACTCATACTGTGCACTTCAACTCCAAATTACTTATCTATTAAAAGCACTGAAAATATTTATTAGGATTCTTCAGCTTTGTTTCTGGTAGGAAAAAGACAGTGACTTCAAAGTTATTTTGATGACTTTAGGTATTTGAATTGTCTTTGTTTCCTTGTAATTAAAGGTCGAAGTCACAGGCCTCTATTTCAAAATTTATGAATGTCATGCCATCATTCCAGCTATTTTCCTTCCAAATTCAGCTATTACCTCTCTCTGTGTCAGAGACAATCTCTTTTGAGGCATGGTCTTTGCAGTACTATAAAAAACAGTAAAACTGTAGCAAACCATTGATTCAGCTGCTTTCTTCTCTGCAACCCACTAAAATCCTCTTAAGGGTTTTATGCTGCTGAAAATCACTATAATTCCCAGCTTCCTCCCTTATATTATTTAGGAAAAGGGAATTTTTAATGACTTTTTAGACTTTTTAGGTGTGATGAGTATTAATCCATTTCACCTTGACTTCTAAATTGGTGAAGAGATAATCAGTCTATGTTCAAATTATTCGTTTTCTTTTTCCATTCTAGGTTTGAAAGTAAAGTCTGGAACTGAAATTAATAAGTTTAGACAAAGAAAAGAATCAAGATTGTAATTCATCAGTTTTAAGAACATCAAATGTAAATTGCTTATGTGTTATTTCACATGGTATGAAAATGATCAAAGAGATATTGTAAGTATTGTCTCTTTTCCAGTTCAAAAGCAAAAGGAAACAACACAGCATGAGTTAGGCCAAGGTATGATTACTCATGTGATTTTACTTATCAAAATGTCAAGCATAACCTGAAAACTTCCTGTCAGCAATCCCAAAATGTCATAAAAGAGAAGTTTGCCAGGCAATGTGGAACCTTTTCCTTTAGACAGAGGTGTGATTTGAGTTCAAGCCTGTGAGCAAAGAAACAGTTTTAACACAAAATTTCAGCCAAGATACCCTTTGTGGTATTTGAAAGAACCCTTAATCCTCTGCAGTATTTCCGCCAGTGCAATATGAAGAGAATATCCAGCTGAAAATGCTGTTACGCAGATCACTTATTTTATGGGAAAAAATAATTTTAGGTCTAAGCAAGCAAAATTCCACTAATGTGACAATAACTGCACTTTCTTACCACAACCATGGAATTTATCATTGTATGGACAAGTTCCTCACATAAGTAAGTAAACAAATGCATGTTTAGTTTCATTAGTTCATCCTTCTGTGATACATTCAGACAAATGCAGTCCAAAACATTGACTCTATTTACAATGATTATGCAAGATACAAATCAAAGAAATAGAAATCTTTCATTAAAAAAAACAACTTGCTGTCATTATTTTCCCTGTTTCTAAATTTCTTACAAAATACATCAGAATTCTTTGCCATTTATTGTCTTTAATTATTTCTATAAATAATTCTTATTCTCTTGGTTTACTATGATGATTTCATTTCTTGTATCATGAAGTCTGATGATGATAATGAGCCATTTTTCATGATCTCATTACTTTTTCATGATATTGTTTCTATTACTTGACTGGTTAAATGAAACATTAGGAAAATAAAAATATTAAAGTGTGCTTATGTGTCAACAGATTAACTAGACAGAGATATTATTGACTATCTACCTTAAATATTTGGAAATTGCCCTAAGCTGTGGTAGACATCTGTGTCATCTTGTTTACACAGTGAAGAGAAATAGTAACATTAATGGGTAGCTCTGCTGACATGCCTTAAGGATATGCAGTCATGGAATCCTAGAATCCTTTCGGTTAGAAAATAATTTTGAGACCATCCAGCACAACTACTAACCCAGAACTGCCAAACCCACCACCAAACCAAGTCCCTACATGCCACATCTATGTGTCTTTTAAATACCTCCAGTGACAGCAACTCAACCACTTCCCTGGGCAGCCTGTTCCAGTGCTTGACAACTCTTTTGATGATGAAACCTAAACCTGCCCTGGTGCAACTTGAGCCAATTTCCTCTTGTCCTACTGCTCTTTACCTTGGAGAAGAGACTGACTGCCACCTTGCTACAACCTCCTCTTACGCAGTTGTAGAGAGCAATAAGGTCTCCCCCAAACCTCCTTTTCTCCAGGCTGAACAAGCCCCAGCTCCCCCAGACACTCTGCATAAGATCTGTTTATCTCAGATGAATTGTCTTCTAGAAGTTCTCTCGACTAATTGAATCTGCAACATATATAAACATATCTATTTAATCCCAATTACACATCGAGCATTCTGTGCTCCAGTTGCTAGTCTAGAAAAGCACATGTGTTTATAGGTTACACGCCTTGTCTGCCAAAGATATGGGAAAATAGCACTGTGCCACCTGGGTTTTAGATTGGTATGATTAATTCTGTTGCAGGCATCAAGCTTAAAGATGAAGTTGATGATTTGGAAAGATATACCACATTTCATCAAAATGTATATACTCTGAAGTGGTATAGAAAACCTAAGTAAAATTAAGCTCAAAATTTACTGAAATACTTGTTTAACTAAAAAAAAATCTGAAATAAATAATTAATACAGAAATATTCTGGTTTTAGGTGAAATTTGATGTTTGATGAGATTTATTGATAAAAAGCTGCATTCTGATACAGACTATTCAGAGTAAAGTTGATTAATGGACTACACTAGTCTGACATATCTTTGTCTTTTTGCTTCATTTCTGAAAATCATAAGTTCCTAGTCCCTCAAGATTAAAAGCTCAATTACAAATGTTTGTCCTACACTGAAGAATACATACTTCTTTACAATCTGTACAAGGTTGTAGACTGAGAATAGCACACAGTAATAAGTTAGGTTTGTATGGAACAAACACCATAGCTCTTTTGAAGTTTATTATCTGCTTCACAGAACTTTGGAAATAATTCAAGAAATAAATTTCTCTGTTTAGAAAAGCAAGAACCTGTAATGATCACCAAGAATTTAATTTGAAAACTAGTGTAAATCTTAAGGAATGGTGTTTTGGAAAATGTTGTATTTTTTCTATTCCACATTTCTCTCTGAATGTAGAATATACTCATATGTCCTTTATTCCTCTGTGTTTAATGTATTCCTGGCAATAGACTGTTGCAATACATTCTGTCTCCCTCAGGAGCTGCTGTTCCATAAAGAAGTGAAAAAAGACATTGGCTTCTTTCATTCTTCAGACAAGAGAAGAAAACTGACCACTGGAAGTGCATTTAGAAGGTAACCATCAGCTTACTTTCTCATTTTATGAACAGTATCTCACTGGATGCTAAAGGTTTTAATGCTGCATGAAATATACAGGAAGAAATAGCATCTAAAATAGCCTGAATTCTATTTTTATTTTGGATTTTTCTAATTGCCAATAACAATTTTAATTATGCAGGAGTATTTCAGGGGAAGTCAACCCATGTATTATTTAAGTGCTGTCCTTATCCTGATAAGCAATGGAAGACTGTAGGTTGTTATTTCCCTGACAACACTGGACTGAAGTTGTGATGGTGACTAGCTGACAGTGCAGCAGGGACATGTATAATCAGATGCATAAAGCCTTGAGGGATGGCTTGGGCACTCAAGCCCCTCCAATATTTACATTTGGTATTAAGCACTTCAAGTGAAGATAATGATTTTGGCTCATTGCCCTTTCCCAATATTTTGAAACAGTCATGCACCCATGGTCATAATAAAAGCAAAATTAACTCCACTGAAAGGAGAGACAAACAGTTGTAGCTGTAAAAAGGCAATGTCACACTTGAAACAGCTATTTTGACATTATATATTAAGGAACATTTTAATATTTTCAGATTCATCTTCTACTCAAGGGATAGTCTTTCTGATCTTCCAATAACTCTGCTAAAAGTTGGCAGAAGGCCTTCACTTAAAAAGAAAATCAAGTTGCACAGTAAGGGTAATGATAATCACAATTCCACATTTTGGTAGCTTCTAAATTAGATACTAACGAATAAAAGTGTCATGACTTAGAGTAAAGCAGATTTAATTACCAAGGTTGTGATAGGTTGCTTTAAAAATAATAAGAAACCAGTTGGTCACTGGGTTTTTTCCCTCAGTCTCAACTTATGAGACCCATGGTACAGATAATCCACTACCTTGTGAATGCTATTAAATTAACTGCTTATCTTAACTTGTGCAAAGTTCTGTTCACTAAATAAAGAATTAAAAAAACATTCCTCTAAAAGCAGAAATGTGTTTGGCAACTATCCCAAATGTTTTACAGACTGAACTTGAGATGGAACTGTCACAGCACTAGCACTGGCAAGTAATGATGTCCTCAGTAACAGAATTTAAATTCATCAGAATAATATTAAGAGAGGAATTGTTTAGTTTATAAGGGAGAATCTGAGTTCCACTAACACTTTTTCCCTTCATAGAGAGAGCTATCAACTCTTTTTGTGGAGCTGTAGTCTGGTTTACTGCAGAGATTGGAAAACAAGGTAGAGTTCTGGGAAATGATGAATCATTAACCTTTGAAGTAAAAGAAACAATTGCATACTTTGTACTCCTCTCTAGAAATGTATATCATTGCTTTGAAAAACAGCCTGCAAAAACAAATTTTATAGCTCTGATTTCTGGAATTATGGTCTTTGTGACAAAATGTACCTTCCAGTGGTTAAAAATAAATGAATGAGTAAATAAAATTCTCAGAAAACAGAGAAGCTAAGGGATTACTGGACCAAAACTGAGGCAAATATAAACTTTTTTATAGTTTAGAAATAGTTATTGCAATAAAACTGTGACTGGTATAAAAAGTTCCATATGGTTGATTTATTTTTTAAAGGATGTATAATTTGAATGGTGTTTGAAACTTTAAAATTCAGGATAACAGCTTCTAATTATTAAGTGTTAAAGAGCAGTGTTAAAGACTCTGTACAGTAAGGGAATCAGCATTTTCTTATGAATCAGTGAGGGAAGGTCAGAACCAGTGATAAAATATTGAAGCAGATAGGTTTCAGATGTCATTTTATGCAGTTGTTCATACATTCCTTAAAGCTCACATACAGAACTAATAATTGTTTATTTTTCTGCTTTAATAAGACTTGAAAATACTACTGGATCTTTAAAATCACAAAGCCCTGTAAGAGTTGTAAAGGCTTTAATTCTACCCACGCAGTTCACAGAACTGAACAAACAACTCTTTTTAAATTACACCGTAGTCTCAACACTAAATCCTAAGTCTACCAACACAAGTTTTGTAGGTTAAAGATTGATTTCTGTATTCCCCAGATTTGCCATACTGAAGTAAAAGAGGCAGAAGGAGATGGAACAGTTCATTTGTAACTGAATGTAGAGAGACCCCAACACAGAGACAATTTCACCATCTAAGAGGCAGAAGAGTGTCTGTTCCAAGTTACTAGCCCATCACTATAACATTGTTCCGTGATGGCTTTACCAGATTTAGGTAAAAATGCGGAAGAAAACCCCAAAGTTAACTACAGCAAAGAAATTTTTAAAAGGTCATTTACATAAAATTTTAATTGAAATTTTTAAGTTACAAATCAATTGACAGCTGGTTTAAAGCCAAAATCTGATTTCCTACATTGTGTAAATAGAAACACAATTTAGTTTTGACCAAAGTCAAAGCAATATGTTTCATTAGGATTTTTTAGAAAAGTATTGCTTAATTACAGAACCAAATATTATCCTTTTCAATTGGAAAGGAAACACCACCATGTTTAAAACAGAAAAAAAGAATTCTTCACTACAACTTCTGGAGAGTTCTTGGTTGGATATTTGTTAAGTATTTAACTTATGATGAAAAAATTCTAATTCTAAATATTCGATTTTTTACCTCCATGAACTGAAAAGAGGAGAAAGGTAGTGACAATAGCCACAGATGTCTACGTTTCTGAAGTTTAGAGTTAAATGAGTTGAATCCTGTCCAAGATGCCCATTTTAGGTAGGGATCATTAGTGATTCATAGATACCCACAGTGTAGACATCTGTGTGCAAGCTAGCTGACTGACTGCATAAAACATTACCTACAAACCTGGGCAGAAGCAAACTCCTCTCATATAGACTACGAAATTTAATTTTATGCACTTACTTGCTAGATACATAGAACAAGGAACAAAGAAAAATCATATTTTTATCAGATCTCAAACTAAAATTAAGATTATTTATGCAAAAATCTTCTGGTATTCTTATCAGTGGTTGCAAGAAAACTTCATATTGTGGTAGCTTGCACTGGGAAAAATACTTCTGGCTTAATCTTTGAATTATTCTGTGTGTGTTTAAAAATATTTTTAACTACTAAGATGCTAAAAGCGTTGACTGATGCAAAAGTAAGATGAAGAACTTTGAGCTTGGAATTATATAATTACTTTTTTTGACATTACTAGAAAATTCTAGACATGGTAAATAATTTTGAAATATGAAGACCAAATAATTCAATTTCATGAGCTTTCTGAAGTTTTGTTTTGTTTTGCATATATAAAATAAATTAATAAAAATTAAGCCACAACAGGAACCAAGGTACTCACAAAAGAAATATACGCAATAATAGACCTCATTCTTGTAGATTTAAATTCACTTTCACAAGGTAAGCAATGTAAATTATATTGGATGGGTCGTCTAGAACTGACTGTACAGCCTAATGTTCCATTAATTTCATAAAATACCAGTTAAGACAGGTTACCACAAAAGTTACGAGAGAAAGACTCAAGTGATCTACTTAATCCTATTTACAAATGGCCCTGTCACATAATAACTCTGTTTGGTCTTGGTTTCTTTGCATTTAAAAAGAGCCATCACAATAAATCCTTTGATTCACTAGACTTTTCAAAAACCCTCTCTCTATTTTATGACTTTATATTGCACATATTTTCTTATAAGAACTTTTCTTACAAGTCTGTATGACCCTCCACAATTTTTAAACCCCTTTTGGGATATTATATATCCTGTCTTAAGTTTATGGGAATATACTTATATATATGTCTGCATGAATATATTTCTGTGTGTTTTCATTCACCGACTTACTTCAGTCTGCCAGCCATAAAATAATCAACTTGGCCCTTGGTTCACCAAATGGAATATCATGCTCTTCAAGGTTCAAAGCACTTCAAATCTTTGATCACCCTCTCCAGGACTAGTTTTCCCTCCCATTCCTTTATGCACAAAAATTTTTCTTACAGCTGTACTTTCCTTGCAAATTAATTGAAGAGATAGAGGTGTTCAAGGTACCACAGAAACACATCATTGCAAATTGTATCATTGCTGAGGTGGAAAAAAGTGATGAAGTTTTACCTGTCACAAAACATACCCTCTGCAAACTGAGATTAATTTAAACTCGTCATGTATTTCTGCTTTCATTTTTATTTATGTTGTGAAAGGAGCAGCTGATGAATACTTTCTGACTTTTTTCTTTCATTAGTACTGAAAAAGCAAATTATTATGGGGAAGAAATGATACACCCTATAAGCAGTCGATCAGCTGTCATTACATTGTAAACGTCCATCCAGAATTCTGATTTTTGTTTAGTAGTTAATTAATATGGGAATTAGGCCTTGTGTCCTCCCCAGATTGTACTGAATAACAGGTTTTTTGGGGACAGTGAAGAGCCTGGCTTTCCCTTATCCAGCTTATGACCTTGGACATTTGTGTGCTATCATATTACTGAGCATTTAAAAAAAAGAAACAGAATAAATGCATACAAAAATAAGCATTTGGAAACAAACAAAGTAAACAAATCAGCATTGTTTAGTTGTGTTAACAAGATGGTATTTTTTAAGGTTAATTTGATATTTCAACAGGAGGCTAAAGTTAAAACATAAGCACATACTGTAGCTGTTAAAGTTCAAGCCAGGATGGTGCTCTCAAACGAACAAGGGTATTGAAAATATCCCACCTTCTGCAGCATATTGCAGCAACAGCTGAAAGGTTCATCATGCTGATTTTGGACTGCTGAGGACAAGTGGCTGGGACAAGAAGCCAACATCTCTCTTCTGTTTATGGTTCTCTTCAGTGTCTGGCAAAAGGAAAAGCAGAATCCTTCCAGAAAAGTTTGAAGGGAGTAGATTTCCGCTTCCACGAGCTCTTTGTTGAGAGTAAGGGTTTAATTTCTACATAACACAGGCAAAATAAAAGTGTTTGATCCATTCACATTTTATAGATGTGATATATTACTCAGTTCATTAAAACTTTTATTCTATATAGGTGAGGCCTAATAATAGCTTCTAAGATCATTAGTCATGCCTAGTTCAAGAGAAACAAAACATGACTAGTTCAGGAGAAACAAAGCAATACATACCTGGAGGTGGAAGGCAGGAAGAAGCCTTCCCTGCTTTTCTTACTGTGCAATAAATGTGCCATCATTCAATCTCCTGCTGGAGTTTCTACCACATATGCTCCAAGTTCTTGTTCTCAAGAGTAATCTTCATCAATTTGTTTACATCTATAATTATTTGAAGAGAATCCAGGCTAGAAGACAAGTAGGATAATGCAGAACAACCAGGAGGATACCAATAAGTTATTGGTTATTTAAACAATGACATCGGTACCAATTCTGTTCTAACTTCTGTAAATACATTTGAAAAAATCCAAAAATTATTTTCCAAATTAAGGATGCAGGAATTTTATATTTTTTAGTGTCATTTCTAGGGGTCTTTGACCACAATATGAAAAGACAAGTTCATTACTTCCTAAAT
>PYHW01010837.1:216027-234402 GCA_013186435.1 Turdus rufiventris | reverse complement strand
CAAGAATATGTTCAGTCATAGCCAATAGCAAAAAAGTGGTAGCTGCTCATTGCAGTTAGTTATAAAGTCAACTAGACCAATACTGTCTAGCTGCCATTATTTTTTTTTCGTTCTTTTTCGCTTTTCTTTTTTTTTTTCTTTTTTTTTTCTTTTTTTCTTTTTTTTTCTTTTTTCTTTCTTTTTTACTTTTTCTTCTTTTCTTCTTCTTTATTTTTCCTTTTTCTTCTTCTTCTTCTTCTTTTTTTTTTTTTTTTTCTCTGTTACCTTGGCTAAAACCTTTTTTTTCTTACAAGAGGAAAAACATGACTCTTGTAGCTCAGCCATGAGATGCAAGGACTAAATGTCTGCCTAAGCACATGAGAGAACACACAGAGCTCTGTTTTAGCTGGCTCAGTATCCTACTGTGTCAGTGGCTTAAAGTTAAGGAAAAAAGGAAATGTACCGAAACAAGATAATGTTAGCCTACAAAGGGAAAGGGTTTCATTCTCACTGAAGTACTGAAAGGAGCAACTGGGAAAAAGTCATAAATAGAGACTCAAACAGTTGCAGTCACTCCTGATCTCCAATGAAGCAACATTCATATTATCATAGCAGGATCATTGCACAAAACTGTAGGCTTACTTTTCACTAATATTTCTTTAGAACAGAAGATCGTTTCCTTATCATTCCCGTTATTCTAAAGACCACCACCTTTGATTATATGGCAACTTTTATTTCTGAATACCAGCAAGTACACCAGTTCTTTCAATTCAGCTGGTGTTCTTTCAGAAAGCAGGTGTAGGAAGATAGTAAGGATGCTATTTTAGCTATTCAAACAGTTTCTGTCTATAATGTGAGAGGAACCAAGCAATAGTGCCAGCCACTTCACAATATGTCAAAAGTGTTAACATTCCATCAGCTTGTTGCATTACTTTCTTTTGAGCTATTAGGCATTTGTAAACATAAATTCATTATCGTATAACACATTAAGTAACCTAAACAATCCAGTTATTCTCAGTCATACTGCACAAATTCTACATGATCTATTTACCCATATGTCACCTACTTTCCCTGCTGTGGCAAATACTTTAAACTTTTTCTCCAGTAAGTTGTCATGCTATTGACACACGTCAATACCACCATGTTTTACTTCTATGTTTGCAACTCTACCTGCAGCTGAAGTAGCAAAAGTGCTAGTTGAGTTTTCAAACTCCTGCTTAAAATTACATCTTTGCAAATATAAAATTATCACAGTTATGTGTTATGGATTTATGACACATAAAAGCTTGTTATTTTTTCAGCATAGCTTTGTGCATAGGATATACTTGCTACTGCAACTCCATTGGATTAGAAATATGATTCAGTAGTAATAAGACTACAAGTAGACACTTGCAATGAGATTACAAGAAGAATTTAACTGAAGGATGAGCAAAGCAACTGTGCCAACCATTTTTTCCTGAAAAGAATGGTAGACACTTCTGTACTTCCCTTGAACTGCAGAGTTGACTGTCAGGCTGGTAAGCTGGCAATGCCTCTGAACAGCCTGTTGAGCAGGAAATAAATGACTAAGAAAATGGCAGTGCTTAAGAGAAATGTGTTTGTCCACCACGGGTCAGGGCAAATACACAAATCATTGCCCCATGTGATCTATGAATGATAAAATCAAACCTTAGTAGTGTAGGAGGTAGCAGTTTTATTCAATAGCCAACAATATTTATCCTCTTCTACTACATATTGAGTTGATCTTCTATTACAAAACTCTTTTATCAGATGTAAATCAGCTTTTCACAACACCCAGCAGGAAGGACAGCTACACTAAAACCTTCAATATTATGTGATTTTCCATATTAGATTTCATGAAACTAATTAAAGGATGAATTTATTTCTTCAAGATATAAAACCTAAAACATTCATATACCTCACCTTGTCTGCTGAAAACTTGACATGTCTGTAGAAGGGACAGATGGTGGAAAATGAGGAAGAATGCACATATATGTATGTAATGCCTGTACAGAAGGTAAAAAAAAAATAGCACCATCCAGAGCTTTGAATTACAACCTGATCAGGTTTCAACTCTGAAATACGAACTTGCTCATTAGAGTCATGACAGAGTTTCTCCTGAAATCTAATTTTAAAAAATCCTTCATCTCAAGTAAAGAGCAAGCTTGAATTATGGGTGACCATGGTCAGAACATTCGGTAATTTTTAGCAGAAATCAGAAATACACTAGGAGTGGAAAATGGTAGTCTTTTCCCAGTTTTAAAGATAAGTTCAATAAGTTAGAGTCGTTAGGTATAGAACACTTGGAAAAAACAAAGTAAAAGAAAACCACCAAGTCAATTGTGAAAACAATTCCTTTCCCACATTAATAATTTTAGAGTACTGCATGCAATAAGTTTTATTTTTGGAGGGGTTTTTTGGTAGTTTTTTTAGGTTTTGTTTTTATTTTTTTGGGGTTTTAATTTTGTTTAAGACTTTTGTTTTTGTTTGGTATTTTTCTTTTTGGGAGGTTTTAATTTGCTTGTTTGATTGTTTTCTGGCCTAAAAGATGGCATATAAAAGTGGCAAGAATGAGGAATTGCAACTTGTGCAAATTTCCCAAAATACTGATCAATGTCACATCAGGGAACACGTCGAGAAAATCCCAATGAAGTCATGAAGCCAGCTCATAAAGAAACAGAAACAGTTGCAAGGAACACAGATTGCAAAAATCCAAAGTGTCAAAATACAGGACTCTGTGTGTTGTATCGATAGTGACAACTGGAAAACAAGAACTACAACATGTAAGCAAGGATGGTAACTGTGACAGGAAGGGTATAGTTTCACACACCTTCTTTTACTGCTTTCAGTGATGCCTGTTGGGATGGCTTTCTCAGCTAAAGAAAGGAAATTTTAGGGGCCAAAGTGAAAACAAACAGGAAAATTTGGTATGGCCAGTATGGTCTTGGCTAAAAGAAGCTTATGCATTACAAAGCAAAAGGTTCACAACTTTTTCTCTCAAACAGCAGAAGACCATGAACCATGTTTTCATAGGCTGTATTTGAATGCCTCATTACTCCTTTGTTACAATAGCAGCTCTTCCTCACCCAGAAAAGCAACCTCAAAACTACTAATTTTAGTGCCAATTCAACCCTTACTTGTATTTACTCGGAAAATTTCTTTTGAAGATTTAGAATTTTCTGACAAAAGACACATTTTGAAAAGAAAAAAACAAAAAACAAACCACATCCAGCTCTGCATTTCTAGTACCTCTACTACTTTCTGTGGATATATAATACCAATTCTTTTTCATTCTCAGCTAGAGCTTTTTCTGCCCCAAAATAATTGTTTTATATCTGCAGTTTCAATCTGTCAACAAATTGATAATAAAATAAAAAGAATAAAAGCAATTATTAGCTCAATTTTCTATACTATTCTGTCAGTGTGCTGTGTAGAGGAAAGGCCAAATGTGATATTCATACTCTCACACAGGTGTGTATATAAGATCACTGAAAAAATTTACTATCTGTTTTCCATGTTGATGATGATGATGATTGCTACTAATAATAATATCCAAATACCTTTAAGTCAGGGATGTGTAGTTAATTTGCACTTCCCTTGCACTTGTTTCTCTCTTGTGTCTTTATTTCTTCTACATGAATCTGCAATGTTCCTTTAAAATGATAGTTACTATAAATATAATCTGAACTATCTGTTCCTTAGGTCCATGATTGAACTTTTGCTTAATTTCCTGGTCACTGATGGAGATGTGGCTCGATGTCCAGGGAGAAATCTAGGGGGAGGGGGAAGGTGCTGTTCAAATTCTTCTGCAGAATTTGTGAGTTTTTGCCTCTGGCATTCAGGTTAGACTGTCCCTTCTGATTACGGTCTGCTGCAACACTCCTGAGGATGGGACTGCACATTTCAAAAAGCAGAGAAAATGAATGTTACTTCAAATTACTTCTCCACTTTCCGAGTTAAACATATGATAGAATAATGAAGAAATCCAAACTGAACACCTTTTCATTTTAACACTAATTTGATACGCCTAAATAGCACTGGGAATATAAAATATCATTAAAAGCAGATAAACAAGAGTCCTTTCCTTCCATAATTATAAAAATGTTTTTTAAAAACCTCTAAGAATGCAATTTCTTTATTTTCACTAATAATTTTATGTAATTTCTTTCACTGGATGCTGAAGGTCTTAACGATCTGGAGTGATTTTTCTCTTAGCAATCCTCCTCAGTAAAACCTGTACTTTGCTGCTATCCCTCCGAGTATATGGCCCAATATGTGGGCAGCCTGTAATCTACATTCCAAAGGAAAGCTACATTCTAGTCTGTACTATTTGAAGTAATTTATTAGCCAACTGCAAGAACTAGTCATCATCTTTTCATAGTGTTCGTAGACACAAAGAAAACCCAGTCTGACTTTAAAAAGCTTTTTCAGGTCACAGAGTGGCTTTCTTCATACAAATAAAAGAAATATAATCCAATTCTGAAGAAATACATATTTCCTCCATGTAGTCCATCTCAAATTTTTCCCTCAATCATAAGAATCTTTACAGTACAGAGTTTTAAAGCAAAATAACAATATTCATCACTGGTCACTTTAAAAATAAACACATTATCAGCAGCAAATGCAGATATAATAGATATTTAACAGAAGAGCAAATTTAAGTATCTCTTTATCTGTAATGAATTTCGCTGATTTTTTTTAACCCTTTCCCAGCCCAGTCTCAAATTCCCATGGGTGATTAGGCTGCTGTGATAGGTTAAACACTGGTTGAGTATGATACAAACTACTAGAGAAACTTCCCATTAACCATATATTGAAAATAAAAAGAAAAATCTGCTTAATGTCATGTCTGAATGATAAATATCACTTTGCTTCTACTCAAGGGAGCTAGAGATGAGCACTTGAAGAGGACTTGTCTCATGCTTGCTTAAAGCCGAGCATTAACCCCATTTTTACTTTCTTTGCATGATACTTATATTATGGATTATGGGGGAGTCTGTTTTATTTTAATAATTTTTCATTTTTAAAATATTAACTTTTTAACTTCTTTGCTAGAATTTAAAATGAAAATACTCCCCCCATTTAGCTGCTGAAATTTAATATCAAGGGAGTTCTTGAAACTGTTATAAATGCTGTGTAAAACAGCCTTAATGAACATTATTTTTTCAGTTTATTTCACTAGTTTTCCCCCTTTTTAAATTTTGACCTCCAACAATTGGGAATATGAAACCAAGTATTTTCCCAAAAGTTGTTCAACATTAGTCAGGTGGCTGTGAGAAATACGCAGTTTGGCTTCATTCACTTTTCCCATACAAACCTTTTCCAGCTGGGGCAATTCTCTCTTAACCAGAAAAATGCAGAAACTGTGAGCCTGGTGAGAAGCTTCTCACTCAGAAGTACATGAGAGTTAGGCTTTCAACTATTTAGTGGTTCAGCAGACCACTCTACAATACTAGAAGAGAAGTGAGAAAGTGCGGATTTTAGTGGACAGCACAACTCCAGTAACTTAATTTTATGAGGTTGTGTTACAGTGCAATTTGTAATTTTTTTAAAATATGTTTTAAATATGTAACAGCTTTAAAAGAATATTTAGAGTATTGTACAAATATAGCAGTATCCTAATTGATGCAAAATTTGTATTTAAATTGTGGGGTTTTTTCATAGAATGTAAGCTGACTAAAATACTTTGCAAGTATATTTTCTTATAGCTGTTTACTAATTCTTTTGCACAACCTCCTACTCCCCCTTTGAGAGATAGGAATAAGCACAGAGAGAAAATGGAAGAGACAAGCTTTCTGTGGTAAATTCTTACTCACTTGCCTCGGTCCTCTTTTTTGTAAACTTGTTATTATTTCAGTGTTTTCATCTACAATACCACCAGCTTAGCCTGTTGGATTGAGATGTTTACATTAGTATGGCTGAATTTGTCAATAATGATAAAACTGAGAGGTTTTCTGGAATGTGTTTTGTGGAAGAGCTTTTTGACAGCTTTTTTCCAAAACTGCTATTTTGGAAAATATTTTTCTAATCATGAAACGTCAAATAATCTTCCATTTATTAGCTTTTTAATGAGGGAAATTGAAATGAATGATGTTCATTGAAATATATAACACACATACCATTAGACTAGAAGATAGCATCATGGCAAGGCATTTTATTTTGGAAAAATAAATAATGTGGGGATTATAGTAAAGCAAAAAAAATAGTGCAAATTAATTCTACTTTCACTTAATTACATTTTATGTTATTTAAGCACAGTTTGGAATTAATTTTAAGTTCACAGAGTGGTACAATTCCAGATTTGCTTTTTTTTTTTTTTTAAAGTAAATGTATATCAATTTTACTTATAAATTAAAAATATTTTAGCTCTGATTTTATGGATGAATAGCAAAAATTTATTTATGACACTGTGGCTGTACTTTCCTCCTTTACCTATGTGAAACTCATAACCATGAAAAAAGCCACAGACAGTTCTAAAAGGAATGAATCACATTCACCTAATTATTAATTTTTTTTAACTAATGGGCATCACAGGATATTAGTAATTTATTTTTTTTCAATTTCCTAACGTGATGCCAAATGCTCTTAGTAAGTATGGTATAAGTAGAATATCAACTCACACTCCTTGTTTGTGCTTTCTGGATCTGAGTACTCTGTCCCTATATATAACTCACTGTGCCTTACAACACAGACAAAGATTTTTATGCAGCTGAAGGATTATCTTTAATTGTTATCAACATGTCAAAATAATACTAGATCTGTGAGGGCCCAGGTTTGGAAGAACTACACAGTAGATGAATTCTTGGTCTTTGTAATGCCTTAGTCTACCTGGACATCCGGGTTCTTAAAAAAGCTGAGGTTCTTAATTGCTGAGTGCAGTGGAGACTCAGCTACATACTAAACCTTAATCTTGTGTCTAAAGAAAGTAGAGGGGAAAAATGCATAGCCAGAGAAAGAAATTAGGCATGCTTCTATCATCACAGGACCTGTGACAGTGCTACAAGCACAGGATGCTCCCTTCCCAGTCTTTTTGTAGAATCACAAAATGACTAAGGTTGGAAGGGACCACTGGAGTTCATTTAGTCCAACCTCGCCTGTTCACACAGCATGCCCTGGAGTATGTTACTCAGGATTTTGCCAGAGGGGCTTTGAATATTTTCAGAGAAGGGGACTCTGAGTTTTCTAGGCAGCCCTACTGACTACAAAAGGCTCTTTACAGCCTGGTCTGTAAAGTATTTTATGGGAAGGAGATGCCCTAAAAAGGTAGAAAAGTAACAAAAAAAAGAGAGTTTAACAGTAAAAGGCCAAGTTGTAGCAAAGGAAAATAATCTCTAATAAAGTATAGACTTTATCATATTCTACAAAGAGAACAAACAAAATGAGTTATTCAAAGATTTCCTGTGGATGGTGAGAATTACAGCAAATTTAGCGCCATATTTTTTCTTAGTCCGCCATGGTGTTTTAAATTAATAACATTATATATACTAAAGAAATAATGGGAATATAAGAAAAATAAAAATAGGAACGTAAAATAGATAATTTTCTTCATGAGGTATGAAGAAAATAAGGAATTTTCTTCCTTAAGCTACTGCAGAATATTTGAATGTATCCTTTTAACATAATTTGCTTCATTATTTATCACATTTGTTCCTGCCCTGCTTAATCATATCTGTTCATAATAGATCTGTTCATACATCTTCCTTTCTGATGAGTCATGGCAAGACTGGCACTGAATGTCCTGTATTCTTTGTTTCTGTGGAGCTGTTGTAATGCAAGATGGCTTTTTGCATCATTATTTTCTTACTTCACAGTGTGAAATAAATGGCATAAAGTAATGGGCTTAGCCAGTGAGTAGTATTTCTAAAAAAATAATAAAGACTGGAGGAAGCAAAATAATTTCTTTTCCAATAGATTTGTTGTTATCAGACAACTGGAACTACCACAAGTTGAATTGTGTTTGTTGCCAACTCATCTTCACCACCTGAAGCAAGTATGTTTATCCTGTAATCCTCCTTCCAGGGCTTCAGCTGTCTGTGATCCAAATTCTGGTTTGGACACAGTACAGCTGTCTAATTCCAGCTTAGACTTCTGATAAGACAGAGATGAGAAAAAGCAGAAAGGAATCATACAAGCTAGAGCAGTGCAAAATAACAGAAGCAAAATCACAGTTAAAGATGAGACTGTTTAGATAGTAATAGCAAATATTTGAATTATAATAATGGCATCTCAAAGATTGAAAATAAAAAACTCTGGACTGGAAGCTGTTAAAATCCTAAGGGAATCAGAAGAACATCTCACCCACAAAATGGATCAATCTGTTTGAACCATTGGCTTCCTCACCAAAAAGGACTGTAGTGTCTCATCACAAGGATTACAGGATGGGATCAACACTTAGCTTAACAGCTTGTTTGTCCTGCCTGCCTCACCTATCAGTTAGTAAATAAGTGTTTTATACTTGTACCTGGTAAATATACTCATTCTGGCATCTGTGTGGGTACACTTGATTGAAAAGATGTGATGGAGTAAGAGAAGGGAACACAAAGATAAAACCTATGCTTTTGCTAGCGTGATCCTTATTGGTGACTTATGGTGACTGATAAGGCTATGGATATTTTCTCATATTTTGGAATGTTTCTTAATATATGTATTACAATTCATAATCTTAAACAAGCACTCTCAGTACTGTGATGTAATGTGGGTGTAGCCTTACACAGTTTACTGTGAAAATGCAATATTTTTTCTTTTTTTTCCCCTAATATTAGTGATTTGTGTGCACAGGTTTTATAGTATGCTTCTGTGTACCAGAAAAAAATATAAGAAAAGTCAAATTCTATTCTACCAGTGTAACACCTGTATTAACACCAATGTGGTTTGGTAGCCTCTAAGGGATTAAATGGTAAACTCTGACATGCAGAGAGAGGATATGTTCTGTGACTTGGAACTTGGAATTCATTGGTTTATAAATGGCATACATTCCACAAGCATGAAATACAAGCATGTATTTCAGCTGCATAAATACTTAATTCTGTGCAGCTGTATTAGTATTGTTTCACTATGAAGCATTCCTTGATACATTGCTCTTTTGTGGTTCACGTAAAATGTTGTCTTCTTTCATGTCTTATTTCACTGAAGTTGTAATGAGTGTGTGATAAATTAGGTAAAAATAAAATACGAGAGTTGCAATAGATGAGGAAGAAAGACAATCTGGTCTGGAGTTGCTGCAAGTCACTTACAACAACTATCAGAATGCTGCTTTCTAGTGGATAAAACCTGCCATTTTCCTAAGCAGTCATGAAAAATACAAATTTAGTTTTGATGCACCACCTTATTTTTGCTCATTGCAAACAAAAGATGTTGCTTAATTCTCCATAGGCAACAGAAATCTCGGCATCATAAACATTCACTCTCATTAAAGAAATAAAAATAGTTCATATCCCTCAGTTGGGGAAGTATATTATAAACCAAATTGAACTGCGGTTGACTTGACACCACCTGAAACTGATGTAAGACTGCAGTAGAACTGCCTGGGCAATAGAGAAATAATTCATGAGTGTGTTTTTTAACTCTTTCTGCATTGTATTTTTATTTTGTCTTGTCAATTCTGTTAACATTGCAATAATACATTAAGAAGTTCTGGAGATTTAGGACCTGCAACTAAAACTCTGTCTACCTAAAACAGGTATCTGTAACAAATAATTGAAATTAGGAAAGAAAAGTAAAGTAGATATTCAATTAGAGACCAGAAATTTTCTTCAGCATTTTGTGTCATCGGCCATAGAACCAAATGTCTAATCCTGGATATCTTTGCACCATAAACATCTTACAATGAAATCTATGCTTCTAGAAGATCACTATGCAGTGAACAACACAGATTCACTGGGTAGGTAGTGTTAGTTGTCACTGCAAGCAAACCAGCTCCACATTTCTCAACTTGATATAGATTGTGAAAAATAAGTAAAGCTCAAAGTTCTGAAGTATTAAGTATTTAATTACTTTTCACACTGTCTTGTATTTTTGAGTCC
Organism: Turdus rufiventris; assembly: GCA_013186435.1. NCBI lineage: Eukaryota > Metazoa > Chordata > Aves > Passeriformes > Turdidae > Turdus > Turdus rufiventris. The sequence goes on along the minus strand of PYHW01010837.1, from coordinate 224,401 downwards.
AGAATAATAGTAACACTCCTAGGAATTTGTTGAAACTTACAGAAATAAATGAAAGATATAAATGTCATTGTTTCAAAGGGAAATGCAGTCTTGTGTGTGAGATGAGTATTAGGATAAAATTTCACCCGTGACATGGTGACTTTATTCACTCTTTGGAAAAAAAAAAATAATTCAGACATCAAAGTTATTTCTGACACTGCTACTAGTATTGCACTGCTTAAAGAGAATAGTTTTGTTTATTTCATTCTACTTTCTTCACTTTTCTGCCATGCTTCTATTTCTCCTGTGAATATGTAAGAGGAAAGTGAAGTATGTTTTCTGACTCTTCCTGCTCCACCTCTTCAACCCTTTCCTCATTAATCCTGTGCCATGTAAACACATTGGATGTCTTTATTTACACTTGCTAATCCCTTACTCTCTGTGGTTTTTGAACACCTACAAATGATACATGAGTTTAAGAGGCTATAAGTATTTCTCTAGCCCATTATCTTAAGATAATGCATTTCTTCCTTTCTAAAAATGTCAAAAATTAGATAGTCACTAGGTTCAAAGGAAGACGAGAATCTCTTGCATAGCACATAACTGCGTGCCAGAACAGCCCGTAAACTTTGGAAAGTGAATTTAGAGACTAGGTGATTAATCTTTCAACTTTTGATTGATGTGCCATATACAATGCATCCATAAAATGTACTTCCCTAGTACACTCTGTTATACCTGGTGTACTCTGACATTTCCTTCAAGAACTTGTATATTCATTTGAAAAGTACTGATGGAAGTAGAATTGCAACCATCAGGTTTAGTGATGGGTGAGACTCAGAAGGTTTGGAATTTCTGTTTGATTGAGACAAGCATCTAAATGTTCACAGGCTTAGATGAAGCTTATTAGGACTACACAAGCCCCTTGAGTCTGAAAAACTGGGGCAGAAATCTGGAAAGAGGATTTCTTGTCAAATTTTTTTAGCAGTCTCAGTCTTAGAAGAAAATGCCATGAGAACAGCTTTTCACAATATTTTGGCACTTCTTTTTCCAGCCCCAGACATAACATGGCACTGAAAGAAGACAGATAAGTATAACCCTTTCTTGAACTAAAAAAGAAAATTCTTTAGGTTTTATAAATGGGATTACTTTTTTTTGCCAGTCTCTGAGAATATTCTTTACCTCTTTTCAACTAATTCTCCTCTCTTTAGCCAGGCTCTGGAGAGAAAAGATGCACACGTATTAGCCATTTCATTAAGTGAAAGGCATTCATTCCTTTAGTCCTTGAGTAAACTCATCTTTTAATGTGATGAACAGCCACAGCTTTATCCTGCAGTTCTTTCTTTATTTAGCATGTGACAGTGTCAGTTGGACAGACATGTTTTTCTTAAACAACTACACCGCCATAAACATTTATGCTAAAATGTCAAGGAGACATTTAATTTTCAATATTTTTAATGTTCCACTCCAATTGTTAAGTCAAAAACAGAAAACAATGAATATTTCACTCAGCTCTTCTTTACCCAGATCTACTTGCTTTTCAGTCAAGTAAAAAAAAATTAAAAGTAAAAAACAATGTTTTGAATTTCAGAATATTCTTGCAACATTATTAACTTTCATTAAGTTTTAGGGACTATGCACTTGCCATTGCGTCATATTCAAAGAAGAAGGACTTAATTCAAAGCTCCACAAGTCACAGATTTCCAGCAAGTGTCTTCCTGTGATCTGTATGATTTCTTTATTTACCTGGACCATCTCATTTCTGCTCTGTAATGCCTCTTGTATGTTCTCAAATGCAACCCTGTAACAATTATTATGAATATTAAAATATAATGTAATAACAGAGAAGATATAGAAAATAATAAATTGATTTGAAAGTTGTACTTTGTTTATTAAGGACAGAGAGATAAATTAGATAATAGTTTATGTTCAAAGAAAAATTTGAGTTATAACCTCCATTTCCTTAGAACTTTTGAAGGGGATTTAAAAAAAAAAAAAAAGAGAGAAAAAATTCTGGTCTGCAATATTCAAAGATAAAAACCTACCATTTAGTTTAGGAACTTTTTTTTTTTTTTTTGTCTTAACATCTAATTAATGGCTTCAGTTATTACAATTTGACATGTAAATAGTATTGATTACACTGCTATGTGAACAGATTAGAAAAACTCCATCATTTTACATTAGTTTACTTAATTTCTATTTAATTTTATGAACAAGGTAGTACTAATTGTTGTCAAATATGAAGATTATTAATGAAGATAGTGTTATGCTTTTTATCCAGAATATTGTGTGTTATATTCACATCCACTGCATGATAGCAGATTTTATGCCCCTGTCTGGGAAAGAATATATGCAGCATACTGTGACATCTGCATCTTAGAAGAGCTCATATTGACATCTGAAAAAAAGAAAGATATATTCCTTTAGTAAATGAGGATCTACTTCCCTGTAAGAAAATCCGAATTTGTTGCAACTAAAGAAGCCCCTAAAAGAGATTTACCTTACTTACACAAGTAAAGGAAGCCGGTACGCCTGTATTTCCAAACACACAAAGCATTGTCAAAAGCACTAATTTGTTTTAATAAAGCTGGGGTTTTTAAATTGCTTTCTCTTGCTGTAAAAAATTCTTCATCAACATGAGTGTGTATATTGTATGTTGAAAATCTGGGGTTTGAGGCTTTTCCTTTTAGCTGAGGAAGAGGCCTTGCCATGCTGTACAATCACATAATCTATCAAAAATACGGTGTTTGTTTCCCATATATAGACTATTCTTATCTATGTATGTATTTATACATTTCTTCTTTCTTCTACTGAAGTAAAGAAGCTATGTATATTCTCTGATTATTAACCTAAATGAACATAACTTTTCCTTGGTCATACTTCAGTATAGACAATAAGTAGTAAAAAACGAAGAAAGAAGGTATTGAGTGACTCTCTATGAGACACTGAGAAGAAATGAATATAATTGTCCAGACAATCAGAAAATTATAATTTCTCATTATGATTAATAAAAAATCCTTTATTATATTTTATGATCAGGAAATTAAAATCCATGTATATTTATTTCTTTTTATTTTTTCCCCCTTTGTTATGACTGATTTTAGAAATTAGAAATATACATGAAATAAAACCAAAATGAGTATTGTAAAAAAGAAAGACACAATTATGGTTATAGGCTTACAAAGTAGACAGATTCAATATTTATGGCCATGGTAGAAGCAGGCATTTTTCTCACCGACTGAAAATTATGACAATGATGGAAATTTTGTGATTTTTTTTTTAAACAAATACAAAAATAATACATGGTAAATCTTTTATTAGTTAAGATAGGAATGGTCATTAATTGCTCCCTCAGGCAATCTTAATCATTTCCTAAAAATCTGCAAATACTTCAGAAGTAATTATCAGTGAGAAAAATTTTCATAATTGTAACATACTATCTAAAATTTGATTCATAGTTTAAGAGGAATAGTTGAGCAATATACTGCCAAGTTTTAATAAAAATTAATTAAATTACGACAGAAAGGGGTGGAGGTGGGAAGGAAAGGAAGAAAAAATGCAACTTCACACTAATGTTCAGATATCTTGCACTTATTTTAGCAAAACTCACAGATCCTCAGAAAGACAGTTTTTAGAATAATTTCTCAAGAGATAACATAATGAAATCAGCCCAAAAGCTAATTGCCACATAGAAGAGAAAGGAGCAAAAACCCCAAGAAAATATGTCCAGTGAAGTAATTGGATAAAAAAAAAAATCAGCATTTCTAGTTCTCTCGTTTCCTTCTTAAACATGCTAATACAACTTAAGAATCCATCTAATTTAATTGCTGAGCAAAATCTAAGACCAGTGCTAATACCTTACATGCACACACCTGAATTTCTTTGGGAAGATCATATAGAATAAAGAAAATAAGATGAAGGAAATGGAAAACCATAGAAAAGATAGAATATTTCTGGGATAAGTATGGGGGAAAAAAAGGTAAAGGATTTGGAGAAAACTGCTATTACTTTTACTCATGAGTGCTTTAATCATAGTCTGTGAGAAAAGAACACTATAATTGAAGATTATCACAGCTTCATTTTATCTCTAAACTGTATTGTTCTGAATCGTCTGATTTCAAACTATAATCTCCCTCATTTCAAAATTTTGGTTAACCAACTTTGGTATTCCAAAAGATGATGGAAGAAAGAACATATGTTCATGCTTTTTTTTTTTTTTTAATTTCGTTTATTGTGATTTTTCTTTCATAATATTTAAGTAGTATTTCCCTTGGTTCCATTTAGCTCGTTCCATTTTTCCTGTCTTTATAGACTTCTAAAGATATTCTGACTCTGTCTTCCCCAATGAGGTAGATGAGTAGAGTAATGGAGAAAAAGTAATTGTTAAAAAACATAGGTTGCAAACATTAGAATAAAATAGCAAGTCAGCTACAATTGTCAGCTGACAATATAGTGTGAATTAGTATGCAGTTACTAATACTTAAGGAATAACAAATTTTAATGGGTTATGACTTTCAATTTTTAAGTCTAAATTGGGTGAGACAAGAGGAGGGGAAAGGAAATATGTAATGCCTAAAAGAAAATAATATGAAAACACAAGAACAAGCCAGCATGAAGTTTGTGAAAAAGGGAGTGAGAATTCTCTAATTTCCAGGCCACCATAATGTTTATAAAACTTTCTCAATCATACCAGACATAATTGTCAGGAGGAAAAAAAAAAAAAAGAGAAAGAAGTGATGCAAAGTATCCTGGTTTTCTTGCAGTGTTGGAAAAAAAGCTGCTTAAAATGGCTGCTGAATAAGTTAAATGAGTTAAGTGATTTCTGATTTTTTCACAGATCCTTTAAGATTTTTTGTTAGTTGTATATTCTTCCATTCCTTGTATGTATATATATATCTATATATATATATAGATTGTGTATAAATTGTAAGAAAACCTTGGGTCATACATTGATTTTACTCAAGGATTATAGTTCATCTAACTTCAAAGTTGCTATCTTGGGTCTCTAAAATTTCTGAAATGTCATGCCAAGTTTTGGAAAAAAGTGCATCATAATCCCAGATCAGACACAGTCTCATGTGTACTGCTCTGCAAGAAAATTGAATGTTAGCAGAATAGTGGCAATTTAACCAATTCTCAAAATAAACATATCTAAAAGTAATAATAACTTAAAACAGTTACATACAAAATAATTTTTTGTTCTTGCTTTGTTCAATTTTTATCATCATATGCCTTTTGCTTTTCTGCTGAAATAAAACTGCTTCTAACTTTTATAGTTTATTTTCATGTTTTAACAGATGGCTGATAAAAGCTTATGCAACTCAGACATCTCACCTAACCATTAATCTTCATTTCAGAGCAAGGGCTGAATATTAGTTGACACAATTCTCTGGGGACTTTTTGAAAGAAAATCCTAGATACCTCCTCTCCTTTAACTATAAAGTTAACCTTTATTTATCCTACTGCAGCTTTACTTTTTAAAACGAAGTAGATAAGGAAGGACAATGAAACAATTTTTACATTTTTTTCTCAATTAATTATTTCTTTCTCTACAAAAAGAGGCATCTCACAGTTCATGTTTCTGCAGCCTAAGCTCAAAGCTCACTAGCTAACAGATCATTAGTAATGATCTTTTTCTTAAATTTCTTGCTATGTACAATGTCTTAAAATTTCTCCACAGAAATCTGAAACCCATTTAGCATCATGGATAAGCAACTCACAGAAGACTGATAGATCTTGTACCTAACATGCTGATGTATATCTGTAAGAAGAAGGCAGCAAGATAATAGCTACAGGAAAATACTTTTTTTCAGAAATCCAAAGTCTAGTTTTGAGATTACTGAATGTTAAGGTAAGAGAAGTAGATCTTTCAGAATTTCATCATTTCAGTTCATGGCTAAAACAGGCTTCTGGTTTGCATCAAAAAGGAAATGTCACACTCAGAACACAGAGGTAAACCAGATTCAGTTTTGGTCCCTTTTGCAATGTTCTCAAGAAATAATCGTTCTACTACTTTTTCATAGGCTTCTTGTAAGTTCCTCTTCAGGTGTTTTGCCACAGTCTGTGTGCATCATAGAAAAATGTGTTCTAGATGGCCCCTAATGATCGAATCCATAGAAATAATATTGAAGAAATGAAAAGGTTCTAGTAAATTTGATCTGCCAGAGGCCTAGAATGAGAAAACATAGCCACAAAATTATATATTGCCATGTTTTTTATTTCTTCTTTTTCTTGTCTGGAATAGTTTCTGTAGACATCCTTTCACTCTGGAGAGTGAAAAAAAGACACTATGAAGGTGGAGTATTTGATAGTAAATGTTCCAAAGCTGGGAGAAAGCATTTTAATCTTTGGAGAAACTGCGTATTTCTAAGCATATCTTCTTATTACTTATAAAAAGAACAATGGTAAAAGTAAATACATTCTATTTTTTTATTGAAAAATATCTTTTAAATATTAATGAAGCATGAAGCTTCTTTAGTGGCATTTCTAAAGCCTTATAAACTCATGGAATCAGAGTCCAAAAAGAAAAAAAAAAAAAAAAAAACCAAAACAAACTTGCAGTCTGTTGGTGGGTTGTGCTTTTTTTCCTATGTTCCTGTTTTTGCCATTATTGTAGACTCATTTCATCTTGCTGATACATGCAACAGTAAATAAAATAAAATTAAATAAAATTAAATAAAATTTGCAGTTAGTTTTATAAAATTCGAAAGATGGCAGCTTGATGAATTTCAGAAAGCATTTTTGTTAGCAAAGCACCTAGAATGACTGATGTTTTCCACTGTACAGTTTTGAAGATCTAAAGTATTAACATACTATAATTTGTAAAAGAAATAAATTTGTTACTAAAGCTAAATATTAGTGCTCTACATAAAACTCATTGTAATAATTTCTCCATTAAATCTATGTGTAGGTTCATGGAGGTGTGGTGATGAGAAAAAAGTAAAGTTTGTTTTTTACTGGATACTGCTAAGAAGGCACTGTTGTTTTAATAGACTATGATACCCATAACCTAACCTATGCTCTCATCCGTGACCTGAATGGGGAGTAATGTGTATCTCACAGTCTGCAGATTTAAATGCACCACATTTGCAAAATAGCTGTGTTAGGACAAATCTCAAAGATAAGTAAATTAATTCCCCCTGTTTTGTTAATGTTTTAATACTCATGTAGAACTTTAACATATTACATGACTGCTTGTCTAAAACTCTTCTTGTATTGTTCTGCATTACAAAACCGTGATTTAAGAACACGTTTGGTTTTAAACAGATTTTCACTTCCTTTTTAAATGAAATGTGAAGAAAATACTATTGAACAGACCAAGTAAACACTAATACTATGCATTTTGGTAACCTAATTATTTTTGTTTAATTACGCAGGTTTCTTGCAAACTTGTTCTTATGCTTGTAAACTTTCAAATTATCAAGGGACCCAAATCAGTATTTCCTGAAGTGAGATGAATGTCAGCCATTGCTTAAAACTACAGAGGCATTTAACAGATCAGCCACTGTGTGGATAAGAATAAGTAGGTCCTATCTGTTTGCGAGACAGATGAGTAAAAAATTAATTAATCTACTTCTCTGAATGGCTGTCCTTTAGCAGAATCTAATTAGTGTACTTGGCCAGTTAAATAAGTGAGGGTTAATTTTATCAGCTTGCATATTGGTATTCATGAAAATCAAAAACAAGACTAGACAATCAGCTTTGTGCTGGCTATTTTGTCTTGGGCAAATAGAACAACTGAGTCTAAAGAGGGTAAACACTCCTTGCTGATTAAATTCAAGGGACTGATTTTTTTTTTTATTTTACCATTTTTAACTTAAACTGTTGCTCTTTACTTAAATCATCAACTAAAACCAGAAATGAAATGAAAATGTGCATTTTATATGTGGTTTTATATACTTATATAAAAAGATTGCTGAAGAAAAATGTATAATACAAAATATTTATTTATAATATACAATTTTATTTTTCTAGGTATCCACAGTAAATGCAAATGCTTTTGTTTCTTGCAATTTCCTATCTGAAATCTGGAAGAAAGGTTGAGGTACAAGCAGGGTTTTGTTACACATATTCAGTACTATCACCAGACTATTTGTCAATTTACAAAGCAGTAAAGCCATGAGCTATGATCAAGGGGTAGATATTCAGTATTCACTGAGAAATGCAGAATCAGCATTTTCCAGGAAAATTTAAATACCTCTCAACACCTGACATTCAGGCAATTTGCATTTGAATTTCATCTTCAAGTAGGATGCTCTAGATGACCAGCATTATATATACATATACACACACACACACACATATATATATATATATATATATATGTATGAAAATATATGTCTATATCCAAAAACAAAGTTTTCTGCATCGGGATATTGTCCTTTCTTTTCCTTTTTTT
>PYHW01010837.1:186139-196831 GCA_013186435.1 Turdus rufiventris | reverse complement strand
ATAAAGAACAATGGCCCATTAGCAGAATGTCTCCTGCAGAGATAAGGATCACTGCCCCCACCCTCAACAGATGGTGATAGAATAGATAACTTTTATCACACTCTGTGTTGTAACGTGCGGCTTATAATCAGGTGTGTCTTATATATGGACAAAGAATGAAAAGTTGCTGGCACCCGGGAGTGCGGCTTATACTCGGTGCGGCTTTTAATCGTGAAATTACTGTACTAGAGATTGCTTCTGTAGCTCAATATGATTGTATCCTTAATGAAAAATGCAACACTTTAAGAAAACTAATTATAAATTACCATTCTATTGTACTGATTGTAGTAGAAGAATATGCCTCCATGTAAAATACAATTAAGCTACTAGGGATCATTGTGAAAAAAATTCTTGTGACACTGACAGGCCAGGTGTCTTAAACATTCCAACAGAGCTTTACTAAACTCATTCATTCCCAGCACCCTTCATGCCAATAATTAATTCTTATATATCATTAATAAAGAATATGAATATAAATATGGATATGACTATAACTATGAATATGAGATTTTTAGTCTTTAATATCTCAAATTACCTGAGAGTAAAAAATGCTGCATAGTTGGTACTAAAGGTCCTGGGTGGTCCTGGGTCATCAATATCAGGCTGGTCAGATTTGATAACTCATTGGTGAGAGAAGCCAGAACTTAAGTGGTCTTGTCTTCTTTCTTTTCTGATTTTCCTCCCTCATGTCTGTTGTTTTTATGCTATTCCCCATCCCAGCACTAAAAAAAACCCAAAAAATAACCACAACCCCCCAAGGAAAAAGAAAAACAAAACCAGAGGGTGCACCTGCTCCTGATGCAGTTTACTCTGTGGTTTTGTCAGTCAATATCTTAATGTATTTGGAAGGATGTTCTGCACATTCTCACCCCATTGTTCTTATCTTGATTTTTGGCAATTCCTTAACGCTTGCAGAGGAACATTTTAACTCATTCCCTCCTTTGTTTTTGTCCACACACACACTTCTTTTCCCCTTTAGCAGTCAAATTGCTGTCGTGCTTCTGTTATATGTGATTCTGCCATCACAGGTACTACAAAACATATTCCCTGTTGTTAGTTATACTCATCTAGCACACATACATAGGTCCAAGATAAATTACTTGTACCCAAATGAACACATTTCAAATGTGTAAGTGCCATAGCACCTGGTTGGGTTACATGATATTTTTTGATCTGTCCAGCTTCCCTCTCAGGTTTCATCAGGGGTGTAACAACATCAATGTTTTAAACTATATCAAGTGTATGTCACTGAAATTAATATTTTAATTATTTCTGGGTTTTCTTGTGATTTTTTTTGTACAATGAAGCAATCTAACAGGGATGAACAGGATTTCTTTCAGACAAAACTAAACATTAAAATACATTCTACATGCACACCTAGTGTTAAGTGTGGTTAGAAATTCAGTCTCTCTGACCTGGCCAGCATCATAATAGGATAGAGATTGGAGATGATGTCTGGTCTATAAACCTGCTCAAAGCAGGAACAGCCAAGATCAGGTTGCTCAGTGCCTTGCTATGCAAATACTCCAACGATGGAGGGTCCAACCTGTTTTACTGTAGGACTACACTTGTTCTGAGTGGAAGACACATCTTTAATAAATAATCAGAATTAACCTTGTTGAATCTTGTGCCTGCTGCCTCCTGACCTATCAGTTTTAATCTCTGTGAAGAATTTGACTGCATTTTCCATACTGTCCCATTAAATTTTTAAAAACATGCCTGATTCAAAGACAGAATAATTTCAGAGTACTTTTGGAGTACAATACAGCTGCTCAGAATTCTGAAGTTCATTATTCTTTAAGCTCCTTTTTCCCTTTTTTTGCATTTATTTTTCAAATAATTAAAATTATGTTATTTGAAGAAAAAAATATTTATATATTGATTATTGTTGAATCACACAACCTCAGTTGCTTGAATGTTTTCTATCCAGTTTTTGGTTCTACTGAAAATAGATCAGAGAATGACTAGAAAAAAACAAAGGAGAAATCTCTGACAGCCTCCTAAATTCAGACTTCCTTCCTGTACCTGTAATTTTTAAAACAAGTTTAAATTAATAAGTATAATATGATTAACCTACTTATTGAAATTCATTGATAATAGATAATTGGAAATATTTTTTTTTTGCAAAGAAATCTGATGCACAGGCTGCTGCTTTCTAAAGCAAGGTTAATAAAACTAAAGGCCAGTTTTTTGTGACCACTCCTAGATGAACAGGTAAAGAATCAGTGTACAAGCAAAAACTTTCTCATGTCCTGACATGGGTAGTTATGTGCAATACCACCTACAATTAATTCATCAGCATAATTAAGTTTTTTTAATTTTAAAGGTAGATCACCACAGTCTCATTTTTCAAGATGATATGTTAAATTTTGCATGCCTTAAAACTTCTGAATCATGAATAGATACATTTATATAAGACTGCCTAAGGAGCAGATTGTCATTTGTTAAAGGTTCACAAGAGGCGATCTTCCTCTCAGTCAAAAATTATGGAATGTTAAAGTTTTATGACTGGCTGGTTGTTTCCATATCTCCCAAATAGCTTTTGGTACTGTAAATAAAAGATTTTTCCCATTATACTGACTTTAGTTTCACTTGGGAAAGGAAATGAAAAATACTTAATTGTAATTTTAGATTGAAATATAGAAGTTAGTTTTCCTATAATATACATTCAGTTATCTCAAGAATATTCTATAAAGTAAAGAATAAATACTCCTTTAAGGCTAAAGGTCATCTTCAAGCATGAAGAATGTACAATGAATTGCATAACTAAATAATTAAAGGGGTGAAAATATTACTATGCTTACAATGTGATTATATGTTATATTATTACTTTACAATATTAATATCATCAGTTTCTAACAGAAACATGCACATGCACAGCATCAGATGCACATCAGAAGCAGCATGACCTTTTGCCACTGCACAAAATCTTTGCAAGTACTGGCATGGCAGCATTTACCACCACGGTATTTTCTTGTGACCCAGTCTTTCAAGTGACCCCAATCTGAATTCATGCAGAAGAATGATTTCACTGTAACTGCTAGTGCATTCAGCATACCACTTACAGTAAATTGTTTGCAACATCAGGGCCTCACCAAAGACACTGAGAGATACCCTTGGCCAAATTTTGAAAGGATATGAATATGCTATTGAAATCAAAAGGCAAAAAGGAATTAGCAAAAAGATAGAATCTTGAGCACAAAACCCACAGATTATCCTATAGGCTCAGCCCCTAGTTTTAGTTCTCTTACAATATTTATATTCTGATTTTTGAGAAATTATTTTTTTAAAGCAACAGTTTTCTCCAATGAATGATTATTTTTTAAAAAAATATTTAAGAGTTTTAATGAACTTGTCAGACTTGGTACTTGTCTCAGTTTCTGCTACATAATGAAGTCTTTTCTGTGACTGCAGCACACACAAGTAGAATTTTTAAATGAGAGACCTAATTTTTGCAGGTCTAGGTCTAAGTCCCCTGATTCTCAAGAGTCTTCTTTATTTCAAGTTCTATTAACAATGTACGATGCTAACTCATGTCCAAGCATATCCCAGAAATCCCTCCTGAGATATTTAGCCATGTCACTTTGAAGAATACTGAAATGAGCAAGAACAGAGTTTTTTTCTTTTTTTTCCCCCTTTGATTCTTTTAAATTCGTTGCTCTGACATAACCTTTGAAATAGATATCACTGTGTGAACAGACTGAATAAAAATAGGTAAGTTTTATGAAAAATGAAAGCATTTATAATTATATTCAAATCCTGCTAAGAATGAAATCCCACTGATTTTAATGGGATCAGAATTGGGCCCCATATCTCATCTAGTTAAGCCTCAATATTGCAACAAAGAATGGTCATTGTTTTGAGACAAGTTTAATACTTGAAGTGGGGTCATGCATGCATAGCATGATGAGCTTCATTCTAAGCTCTGAATTTCTTTGCATTAAGTCAGGTAATTTATGGTATTTGAACAACTCCTGCAGTTGAGATGAATCTTTTTAACATTTAAATGAACAGTAGGAGTAGAAATAGCAGGGTACTGAAGAATGTACAGTAAACTGTTGAGCAAAGGATAGAAATGGGAGAATAAATTAATTTTGCAAACTGTTCCTTTAGTCTGAAGGATTTAAAAATAAAGCCAAAGGAACATTTCCTATGTATTCACACTGCTCATTATCGCTGACTGAATTCCACTTCACATTCCTTCCACATTGGCCCATAGATAAAATACCATCACTGAGGTTACATCAGAAAGAAGTGACTGGGTGCTAGGAGGCAAGATGAGGAAGTACAACTTCCTAAGGAAGAAGTAAAATTCTCTTGGTGTGCCAGAGAAAACATACTGAGTAGTAAACATAAAGGCCTTCTACTTCCTGAGAAGAAAGATGTTGCTCCAGCACCTTAATTTTTGATTTCACAAGCATCATTTGGAAATGTGCTACAGATAAACTTGATTTATTCCCTTGCATTCTCATATTGGAGATTAAAACAGACTGGGCAGATGGGTATTGATCAAAGTCTTCCAATTCAATCTCACTTAAATATGTCCCTTCATAAATTTAGCATTCACCAAGGTAGGGAAAAGCAGTATAGATTTCACACACACACATGCCTTGCACTGACAACCTAGAACATGAATAGCAATGGTGCTATGGAACTATTGAGACCTCCATTAGAAAGTAGGAAAATTATATATGAAAAGATGGCTGTGAGCATGAGTGTTCTTCACTTACTAAAACTGCTTCTTTTTCTATTAACACACAGAAACACCACCATTTAGGATGCAGCTGCCTAAAAAAAAAGAAAGAAAGGAAAAAGTAAGGAAAAAAGTGCTTCCAGAGATTTTCAAAGGCAAATTGAGTATTTTATTATTCAAGGTAAATAATTTTTTTCTTACACTACCATCTAGGATGTGTTCTGTCTGAATAATAATAAACCACTATCAGGATGGTACATTATTTGAGAGCTCTAAAGTAAATGAGGCTTTAATATCATTATTGATGATCTGGATGAGGGGATCAAGTCTACCCTCAGCAAATTCATGGATTCACCAGTTGTGTAAGAGTGTCAATCTTCTGGAGTGTAGGAAGGCTTTGTAAAGGGATCTGGACAGGCTAGACCAGTGGTACAAGTTATAACCAGACCAAGAGTCAGGTCCTATGTTTTGGCCACAACAATTCCATGCAGCACTACAGGATGAGGAAGAGTGGTTGGAAAATGGTGCAGTGGAAAAGGACCTGGGGATGCTGGTTAACAGTGGTTGAACATGAGTTAGTGTGTGCCCAGATGGCCAAGAAGGTCAGTGGCATCCTAGTCAACAATAATGTGGCCAGCAGAACCAGGGAAAGTGATTCTTCTCCTGTATTCAGGACAGGTGAGGCCAACCTTTGAGTCTGGTGTCCAGTTCAATTCAGGAAGGACCTTGAGGGGCTGGAGCAGGTCCAGAGAAGGGCAGTGAAGAGGGTGAAGGGTCTGGAGCACAAGGCTTATGAGGATGGTCTGAGGGAGAAGGAGTTGTTTAGTCCAGAGAAAAGGAGGCTCAGGGGAGACCTCATTGCTCTCTACAACTGCTTGAGAGTAGGTAATTTAGCTCACAGCTAAAGTAACTTACAACATCAATAATAATATGCTCCTCTAGAAGAACTTCATGTCTTAATGGATATCTCAGGTCTTGTCAACATCAAATAGAGAATAAATAGGGGATTCTAGAATGTACATCCAAACATGTTTTAATAGTTTAATTTTCATCCTTCCTCTCCATTACATAATTACACATTGGTTAGTACAGTTTTCACACCAAATAAATAATAGCAATTAAAATATTTTATTTTGGTGGTTTTAATGTGTTATCAACAACAAAAACTTTGATGATGTGTTTAAGTGTAGTCTTCTAAGACAGTGAACACTGAGGGCATTTCCTTTTAAGTCAAATTTTAATGGTCTTTATTTTCTGAAGTAGAAAGTTACACATTCTGTTTCCCCATGATGAATTGGAGTTGTTCAAAAGATCACTGTGTGGGATGCATATATGTTACCATGGATCATTACAGCAGTCTATCATGTGAACATCTTTTTAAATAAGTTTTGCAGCAGTTTATTTAACAGGTCATAGAAAATAATATACTTTGTGAATTTTATATTGGTATTATACCACTAATGGCATATTTATAGAAAACCTGAACCATTATACATAAAAGTGTAATTCAATATTTTTAAGGTTCTAGTTTCTAAATGCAGATATTTCTTAATGACTTTCTATTAATAACAGATTATTACCCTGAACTATTTATTTAGTTTCTTTCTAGTTTTAATGTGCAAAAGTAGCATTTCTGCCCTAGAATGTGAAAATACAAGGATTTCTCTACTAACCTTCATCTATTTTAACCAATAATATCAAATTTCTGTGCTAACTTGATCTTAGCTGTCAAATATGGTTACTGCAGCAGTAATAACTTTTCTCTTTACTAAAGTAAAGTACAGACTTTACTTCCGTAAGAAGTAAGGCAAATGGATTGCTTTTTCAATTGTTTGCTTCCCCATTCTCAATCCCAGCTTTCATTCAGGTTTAGTCTAAATTGTTATTATACATCCTCCCACGTGTTCCTTTCTTTTCATAATTGCATATTTCAACAGATTTGGAAAAAGTCAGTGTAGTCTTTGACAAATATTTATTCAAAATTTAGGTACATCTAAAACGTGTAAAAATATGCAAGTACTACTTTTATCCTAATATTACTTAAATGCATTACAACCAAATTCCCATAATGATTTCAAGAAGGTCACAAATGGACATGCAGCACCTTACACTCATGAAGCCTTAGCTTCCTACCATCTCTTATTTACTATTTAAATCTAAATATTGATCTATGGTGTTTATAACAAAACATGTATCTGCAATATGACACTGATAATTTTGTGTAGCAGAATAACCCAAAATAATTTAGTATTACAATGTATACTACCTATTTGGAATCCCAGAGAAGCCATCAGTGTTTAGAATGGTTAAATGAAGATGCTCATATACATCCCTAGGACTCTGGAAAATTATTTGCTAAGTGCATTATATTAAAATTCTGGTAAATATCAGTTCTTTAAAATATCAGCATCAGAATTCTATGAAAGTTCATAATTTATCTCTTGAGGGGCAGTAATTTTGGCTATAGTAATATATTTCATCATCATTATCATAAATGAATATTTCATTCTCCAAAATTATTGTATAATTTATAGGAGCAAGGTACCACCAAGTACACATCTGCATATACTAACTCCTATTTCAAAGTATCTCTTTTGTTACATTGGGTTCTTAGTCTGTCAAGTTAAGGCTCACAAATGCCCTTCAACTTATATTCCAAATAAAGAAAAAAATAGAATAACATATTAATTTTTATAGTTTGTTTTTGGGGATTTTTTGCATATAGTAAGTAATGTAATCACTTCATGCATTATGAAGGACACGAGCTTTACCAAATAATCCAAAGACTTCAAAACAATCTCCTAGTTTTCCAGCTGTAAATCACTAAGGGTGCTCCCTTTTGTGAGTAAGCAACACACAAGTAGGCTTTGAGATCCTTATACTCACATTTTTGCTGTCCAGTTATTCATTCTGACATACAAGATGCTAAGTTGACCTTCAGCTTGAATTTCCTAATCAATTCTGCTGCTTCAGATAGAGCTCTTAATGTGATTGAAATGACTTCTTACCTTGATCAGGGTTTATAGTACTTAAAACGTATGTCCATATATATATATTTGTATATTTCAATATTAGAAATGAAATATTGTGAAAAAAGTTGAGGTTTAGGTTTGGTACCACTGGAAACTGATAGAGGTTGTTAACAGGAAGAAGAATAAATATTGTTGCAGTTTTTCAGTGTTCCACAGACACTAAAAACCTAAGGACAGAAAATGCAGCTGGCTTGTGGGCTGATGAGAACATTGTGTCCAGTTTACATTATAGAGCATTTGTTACTTTTAAATGATAGCAATATAGCACTGACAGTTGGCTAAATAAAACAAACTACTTTTTCCTCCCAAAGCAACAATATGTAATGATGTAGTTGGAAATTCACTCTTTTTTCTTTGTTTGCTTTTCTTAAAGCTTTTGGAAATAGAATGTTAAATACATTCTACAAATCAATGTAATCAAGTAATAACTTGTTTCTTTATCAATCCTTTCTTGTAGCAGCACAGGACTCGTATTGAGGGGGAATTTTTAACTCTTTCTCAAAACTGCCACTGAGGAGCATGTTTATTACGGATAAGGTTTGGAAATGATTGATACTGAACCTAATATATCTGTGATTCTGTTTTGCTTCTCCTTCTGTTCATTTTTGTTTTGAAAATAAAACAAAACAAATCTGCATTATTCAGCCAGTTGTGTCTTTTTACCAAAAGTTTCTGTACTATTCAGCCACTGAAATGTTTTTGCCATTTACTTGACATTCATGGAATTCTAGAGTCATCTCTTTAATATCACAAATAATATAAATACCACTAACCAGCTTTTCTATAGTTTTTTCCTCAAAAACATTAGACAAGTTACCACATATTTTCAGTTGAAAATCTGCTTAGAGACAGCATATTTTCTATTTGGACAACATTTATTATCTAATGTCCTCTAATTTTTACTCAGTTTATTTTGCATTCTTTAAAAGCACTAAAAAGTACCAAACATCTTTACTACTTCTTACCAGAGGCAGTGGAAATGTCACTAACACTAACTTCAGTGTTTGCATAATTTCTCATCTCTCTTGCTGCTTGCCATTTTCTAATTTCTAACCTGTTCATTTATTTTACTAATAGAAGCATGAATACTAAAATAAGTGACATAGAAAAAAGACATACATACTTTCTATCTTGTATGAAGGTATTAGAGCATATAACTTCTCTCTGTGTGGTAATTCTATTCAGCACATTAAAGACAAATCTGTAAATTTGTCAGACCTTTCTAGAACCTTATAGACAATGAGAAACAACCAGAAAAGAATCCCAGCCTCTATAAGATGGTTCTCAGTATTTGACTGTTTAATAAATCTATTAATAGTGTCTAAAATCACTGTTAATGATAAACAAAATACAGCTTAAATTTATAAAATTACAGTTCTGAATTTTCTTTATTATACCTAAAATCTAGGTTTCATTATTTAAGCTACTTAGTAAGTGGATTTGTGTTTTTAGCAAGTTTATTTGGCTTATCCCTGTGTATTTGTGGCTGTGCTTTTCTCTCTGGATCTACACAAATTTGTATACTCCACTATTGGTTTTTTATCCAACTGAAAATATAAATTTGTTATTCTGTAATAACGGTTTCATTGCTATTCATAAATTGTTATATGCACACAGTGTTATTTGGCACTGGAGAGATTTTCAAGTGACTTGACCACATCAGGTCTAAGGAAAATGTAAACAGAGTATTTTTGAAGACTTTATGGTCTATTACTTCAATTGGCTTTTCTACTCTTGAAAAGATCAAGAAACACATTCCAAACATTTTTAAAATATCCACCCCTCCTTTTTTTTTTTTTTTTTTTTTTTGTTTATCTTGTTTCATGCCACTTTATGATTTAGTTGTTTTTCTTTTTTTTACCCAAAGCTTTTCTTAGGCTAATTTAACACTTGATGGGGAATTTGCAAACCTTTATGGACTTCAAAGCAGGGGATAACAGTCTACATTAGAGACCACTCAACAGAAGAAAGATAGTGTTTCTTTTTAATATGCTGTATACTAAAAAACACAATTTTCAAAATAAAGTGATAAATTATACAATATTATTTTTCTCTTAAATGTTGTTTGAATTCATAATAAAGTTATAATATGCAATGTGAAATTTATTCCTTAAATCTTTTCAAATGTCTAAAGTAAATTTTTTAAAAATGTAAACTGAGGGTCTTTCTATGTTAATTAACTTTATAAACTTTAGGCACATGAATCTCAAATTTCCAAGTTCGGATTTAAGCCAGCGTATAGGTCTTCTAACAGAAAGAACATTTTGAGACCGTGAAACAATTAAGCATTGATATGTTTACTGTATTGTTGCTAGAAAGACTCATACAGAAATTGAATATAAATATACAGAAAATTCAGGAATCTATGAGGACATTCCTGAAACACCAAATTCTTTCTAGTTAAATTCTTATGTTCCAGCCTGCAACACTTTTTTACCTGTGCAGGAAATAATATTTTGAGCAAAATATAGTTAGTTTGTGAAATTCACTGCTGAATACTGTTCCAAATAGCTTACTGAATTCTGAATAAGACTGGACAGTAGCAAGATGGAGACTATCAGCACTGATCCTCTTGTTCCATTTTTTCAGCAGAATGCAAAGGGGTAACACCTTAGGGCCCTAAACCTCCTCCTGAGTTTCCAAGAACAACTCAAGGTGCTTAGTTTCTAGCCCTGTTTCATCCTCAGTGTACAGTAATTTCACAATTATAACCTGCACTTCCGGTTGTCGGCAACTTTTCGTTCTTTGTCCACATATAAGCCGCACCTGATTATAAGCCCCATGTTACAATACAGAGTGTGATAAAAGGTATCTATTCTATCACCATTTGTTTGAGAATATCTGCGGGAAATATTCTGCTAATGGGCCATCCATTGAAATCAGGCAGGGCATTTTTCTTTATCTTTTCACAACCCATCCTTCCTCCAG
>PYHW01010837.1:143503-167982 GCA_013186435.1 Turdus rufiventris | reverse complement strand
AAAAAAAGAGAAAAACTAGAATAACCTAGGGAACAGGATTATTCAAAGTCTTATTCTGAGACCTAGAATCTTACATCTCATTATGAAAAAAAATCTGTAATCAACATACTCTCTTTCAAAGACATTCATAAGTGAAGTGACATTTCTGAATGTAATCCATGTAATCTTATATATTAAATTGACCATGACTAAAGACTGGATCTCATCTAGAGACTATTAAAGTTGCATAGTTACTTTTCTTTTTATTCACATCTTTTCCATTAGATTATTTCTCTATAGAATATTGTTTCAAATGGAAGTTTGAGATGTAGCATTTATTGAGGAAAAATAATCTAGAATAGATGAAATTTCTTATTTTATTCCTTTTTATAAAATACAAATAATTAGCAGATGACTGGAAACCAGCAGACTGAGAGGGAAAACAAAACAAAGCAAAACAAAGCAAAACAAAGCAAAACAAGACTAACCAACCAAACAAAACCCAAAACCAACAAAAACAACAAAAACCCAACAAAAACAGCAACAACAAAATCCCACCAAAAACAAATATAAAAAAAAAAAAAAACCAAAGCAAAAGCCAACCCAACCAACCAAAAAACTCCCCCAAAACAGCAAACCTCCCAATAGCTCAATTCAGGTGTTTTTTTTTTTCTAAACCTATTGCTTTCCTTTTAAGGTGTTATAATATTCAATGCTTTTATTGGAGTTATAACCAGGCTATTCTAGTGTTTAGACCTGCTGAATATGTTTTATTCTGAAAATAAATTTATCAGTTTAGCTAGAGACAAAGCAGGCCATTGATGCTGTTCCTTCTCATAAAACTGTCTGTTAGTAGCAGTCTAAAGTGACAAGCAATTGACCTCCTTTTGTCCCTCTCAGGAAAAATGTGAAAACTGACTTAATCAGGTTAAGATATGCAATCATATTGATGTGAGGGTATGATTTAGCATCTGATTGCACATGAATGTCAGATGCATTTAGGATGAGCATAAAAAAATAAAAGATACAGAAATGCAACTATGTTTTATTTTTGCAGGGATTTTCTTGCCTTTAATGAATAAAACTTCAGTGGAAAAAGCAAAGAAAGAGTTTGAACTTATATCTAGGTCCTATTTCTTTCTGAATTCTCAGGTGTCATGTCATTGCTGACATTTAATTTCTAGGAATAATTCAGAAAATTCTGAAATATGTTCTGTTTCATACCAGATCGGAAAAAAAATCAATTAATAGTCGTGGCATGGACCAATTGATATAGAATTAGAACATGAATGAGCCTTTTTGAAAAGGAAAAAATACTGCCTTATATTCTTTTGGTGCCTTGTATCCATAAATATATTTAAAGCATACTCTTCTCCAAGCAAAATTAAGAAATATATACTAATAATGAATTCGGTTTCTTATATCAGCTTGTGGGGTCTGTTGCTCTGGACAATGCTTTATTTTCAATAATGAGGAACATTTAACAAGGAGCCAATGCTGGCATATGCATTCCAAATTTGTGTCTTGGTATTCTAGTTTATAATGCTTGTCTTAGAAAACAGGCGTTTGAAGACTGTTAACTATATCCACTGCCTTCTCTTCATCCACGACTTGAATGATCTTGACATAGAAGGATATTAAGTTGGTTAGAATGGCTTGGTTTTTGTGAATCCAGGTTGACTGTGCTTGATGATTGCATTGTTCTTTAAATGTCTTTCAACAGAGCCTAGTACAATCTCCATCATTTTTCCATGAGCTAAGGTTAGATTAACAGGTCTGTATGCCCCTTGGTCTTCCCTCATGCCTTTTTTCTAGACTGGAATAACACTGACAGATTCTAGTCATCAGGACTTCCTCAGGATCCCAAAAACTTTGGTAGGTGATTGAGAGGGGTCCAGCTATGACAGCTACTATCTCTTTTAGTGTTCAGGGCTGAATGCCATCAGTCCTCATGGAACAGTGGATATCCAATTTATACAGCTGTTCCCTGAAAATTTCACTGTCCACAAAAGGAACGCCAATGTTCCCATACACATATACCTCTGACTCAGGAGATTGGGCTGCCTGATATGGATCAATATTACTAAAACCTGAAATAAAAGTAAAAACGTTGAATGCCTCTATGTTTTCTCATCCTTGTTAGTCAGCTGTCTTCAACAATTACCAGTCCAATGTTTTCTTTAGACTTACTATTGCTATTAACATACTTTTTAAAGCTGTTCTTAATATTTAGTTTAAAATTTAATTGAGTTTTAGTCTTTCATGTCTTCACCCTGCACACATGAACTGTGATTCTGTAGTTCATTGCAACTACTGACCTTGCTTTCAGAAATCATTAAATTTCCTATTTATTTCAAGATCCACAAGGAATTTCCCGTTCAGCCAAGTTGGTCTCTGCTCTGCTTGCTTAACTTACAACGTGGTGGAATTGCTTGCACAGTGGAATTGCCTGATACAAATAAAAAAGAACTTGGTGAATAAAAAACCACTTTTGGCTATCCTTTCCACACACTGGACAGGGTTTGGATTGCTTAGGCTTTCTTGGTTCATATGGCCACAAAATAATTGTGTCAAAAGAAAAGTGACTGCTAAAGATTAATATCGCTCTTAGTCAAATAGTGAATGCTGTGATCAGCTACTCTCAGGATATCTGAAGTTCTTCATTACAGGCTGACAACTACTTGCATGAGTAAAGTCAATAGAAATGTTTTCTTGTCAAGGTGGAAGAAACAGTAGAAGGGAATATGAATATTAAAATTAAGATTGTCAAACAAGCAAAAATAAGTTAAAATTAATTTGGATTTTTTTTTTACTTTTATTTGAAAACATTTGAGGCAATGTATCTATAATTATAGTATTGCTGAGAAGGAAGTATATTACAAAAAAAAAAAAAGTATGCCATCTTTGTCTGCACACATTTGAAAGAGACTTCACTGTAGTCCTCAAAAATTGCATCAGAATTTCCTTCAGACTGTTTTGTTCTTGTTTGTTTTGCATTGTCTTATCATCTTGCAGAATAAAACAAAAGATTGTGATTATCTAGTTATAAATGTAGTTAATTGACGCAAACTAGAATAGCCATACTTTAGGTCTTTTGCTTTTTTTTGTAGGTATAGAGCACAAAACAATTCACTGTCCAAATCGTGGATTTAGAGAACAGGGACCTCCCTTACTCTCCTAATTATAAAGTTTCACAAAATATTAGAATAACTTTAATTTTTTTATGGATATAGATTTCCTGCATTTTTTCCTGCATTCCAGGTTTTTGTTTATTTTTTAAATAAACAATACTTTTTAAAGTAATTAAAATATGTCCTTCTCTTACATAAATACATTATTATTACATCCAGAGATTTGAATGTTTAGTCTTAAAAATGATAGCAATAAATTAGTAGGTAAAATTATTGTGTTTTGGGTTTATTGTGCTTTATTATAAATTTGTCACTTTTTCTGTCTCTTTTTTGTTGTTTTTGTGGTTGATGGAAGGTACTGGTGATAAAAAAATACAAAGCCCTATTAATGTAACACTTGCTCAATACAGTGCAAAACACTTTTTTATTGGATATATATTAATGATAAATGCACAGTATTTTACAGAACTTCCTTGTCCTTGCTTTCTTCTCCTGTGCTGACTATTCACTATACAATTTTCCTTTAACACTGTTTTAGAATATCATAATTGAGTCCATGAATGATGTTGGATTAACAAATATCAGGGAGGCAAAAGTCTGGGGTTTTTTTTTGTTTTTTTTTTAGCAGCATATTTTAGTATATCCTCAGTGTACAGTTTTTTATGGGATTACTGTAATCTTTCTTCTCTCTTTATTTCCTTGTTTTATTTTCTGAAAATCACCTTAAGGAGTCTTTAGAGATTGCCTCCTCACACAAAACTCAGGAATATTTCTTAACACTTGACACCACCTCTTCTAAATGAAGCACACTTAAATCTACACATTGAAACCTAGACACTTTTGAGAAGTGTTCGATAAGAAAAAATTGAGTGAGGGGGAGAAGAAACTTAAGAACATGTTGAAAACCCATTGGTTAGTTAATTATTCTTAATTTAAAAGAAATATCTAATTTTAAGGAGAAATACATGATATTCTAAAAATTCAGGTTTTTTTAAAAAAACAGCGGAATGTAAAAGAAAAGGCTGTATTACTAAAAGAATATTGTATCGATGGGGAAGAAACAAAGAGAAAAAGATGCCATAGGGTTTAAATATTTTCATTTTCCTGGTAAATGTTTTGTGGTTTGGTCATTTTCTGAATTTCTTCTTTAAAAATATGTATTTAGAATGTAGAATCTGTTGAAATGTCAAGCTCTTTAGACTTATTAAGTAATCTGAAAAAGATATGCTGCAGTCATGACATTTGCATTTGATTAGCAAAGGCAGCATAACAGTATGATGTTCTGTTAAGAAGGATTAAATATTATTACATGTATAAGATGGTCAAACAGTTTACAAGTATTTGAATTTATTTTTGTGCAGTTGAAAAGTGTCATTTTTAAACTAAGTGTTTAGAATAAGGTAATAAAGAATCTTTCTCTTGCTTTTCTTTAGCAGTCATTTCCATTTCTTTGCCTCTACTCTAAGAAATTACTAGAGCTTTAAATACCTATTCCTAAGCCTCTTCTAAGTGTAAGTCATTTCTCAGTACAGACTTAAAGCTTAACCTGTAGATAGGAAAAAACAAACTGCGCCCTTGTTTTAAACTGGTTAGGAGAAAGGAAAACTAGTGAAAAAACAGTGCTGAAAAAGAAGACTTCAAGTTTAACAACAGCTGCACTGAACAAGATAAATTAGTAGTATAGAACTTATTTTTCCATCAAAAAATGTTGATTTGAGGGTCACGCATCTCAGCTTGCTCATATCACATAATTTGAGATTGTTAGTAAGACCTGTTATTTCAGTGACTTAAACAGTTTTTATGTCATCTGAAAAGCATTCTTGAAAAATACTCTGCTAGCAATGGAAGCACATTAGAGAAGAAAACTTCTGACTGAATACTTAAATGTGTTCTTCTTAATAGACACAGTTTTCTCTTGCATCCAACTTCAACTTCATGAATATCATGTCAGAGTTCAAGAAGCATTTGGACAAAGACATATGGTGTGGTTTTAGTGTCTGTCTCATGCAGAGCCAAGAGCTAGACTTTGATGATCACTGTGGGTCCCTTTCTACTCAGGAAATTCTAAATAATATCTAAAGAAAGAAAAAGATGGAGGGAAAGTAGAAGATGTCATCCCATGTTACAATATCAAGAGTGAAGACATAAAGCCTAAACTCAGAAAAAAATATCCATTGACCTGTTCAGAGCAATCCGATGACAGGAAAGAGAAGTCAATTAGTATATTAAGGTCAAATGTCCATTCAGAAATGCCTTTTTAAGCCAAAATATTGATGTGGAGAAATACATGGGATATAAGTGCACACACACACGCACTTCTACTGTTGGTTTAACCTAGATATTTTCTGGTAATTCCCCTGTCTTAATGCTTTGCTTCCAATATGAAGTTTCCACTGTATATTACTAAAATGCCACAAAAAGAGAAAAAAAAAGAGAAAATGTTCTTTTCAAGCACTTCAAGGTATCTTTTAGAAAAACTCTGCCACACAAAACCCCTTAGAATCCTTCACAGTCTCTAATCCACTCCATGGAAAGAAAATAATGGGATTAGATCACTATCATGGTTTCTTTCATTGAATTAAATGGAGACGACTGTGCTCTTCAATACAGCAGAGCATGGAAACACTTTTGTTGGTGTTAAAGTCAGCTGTCCTCATTGTGCTCATTGTATTTAATCATGTCATTATCAAAACCTGTCCTTTCCTGACTGAAAAATCCTAGTATTAACAGCTGCTTAAGACTATATAAAGAACTAGTCTGAACTAATTTTCTGTCTGGAATTTTAAATCATTGACTTCATTATTAAGTGACAGTGGCTAATTTTGATCTCCATTTCACTGCAGTGCTTCTACCATATCTGAGAAAGTTCTTTCATGTCTTCATTTTACAGTTCAGACATTTCATAGATATGTGGGTATCTGGTTTAGATGACCACTCCTGTACAGTGACAATGTGCAATTCATCAAAATATACTCAATCTAGTTGAATTATGGCAAATACATGAAAAGATTTATTAAATAATTTCCAGAAGGATAATTTCTCTTTAATACGATCGTAAGAGAACATTTAAATATATCAGTTATATTAGCTTTAGACGCATATAATCTCTGTGGTTTAGTTTCAGCTCGTAGTTTTATCACATATATAAGTTCACTGAAAATGTAATATTTCAGGATTTTTTATTGAAAAGTAAGATTCATCCACATGAAAAAAAGTTGCCATTGAAAAGCTGATATCAAGTCTAAACTTAGATATTATACACCATTCATATATATATATATATCTAGACAGAAGAAGCTGTAAGCATACAATGAAAGCAATAATTACAATCACAAGATGAAAGAAGAGACAGGTTATTAATTAATATTTTTTAAAGTTGTTTCACAATAAAAGTTTCCATATAAACTTAATTCTAAGAATTCAAAAGATCCTTTTTTTTCCCTCAAAATCATTTAGGAAGAGATTTAGATTTCACTGATCCTCTCTCAATGGTTTTAATGTGTGTTTAAAATAAGAAAATTAAATATTTTTATCATTATGTGATCTCTTCCTTATTTATCTACATTGACTTTGTTTTTCTTGAAAATTGCATTTCCTGAAGTATCATGACTCTTGTCTTAGCTCCTGAAAGGAGGCAGTTTAAAGTAAATTTCTATGGTTCATCTTCTATTTTTTACAGTTTGCTGTCTTAGGTACTAGCAAATTTTTAGATAAGAAAAAGAACAGATAAATGACAGAATTCAGGAAAAGCAAGAAAAGGAGATACAGGGAAATGGAGGGAATTACTTCAGAGTAATGATAAATAATCTAAAATCAAGAGTTTAGTTAAACAAAAACTAAGAGGGATGAGAGAGACAGCAAGAGAGAGGGAGAGATGAGAGAATATTTTATATGGAAAAGCAGCTATCCTAGAAGTAGAGAGGTAAGATTAAAAAATGGAATGTTTAGACTGCATATCTGTAGATATTCTGACAGGGAGATGTAATAGGATTTGGAATAGTCTCCTAAGGGTAGTGGTAGAAGATTCATCATTTAGCATTTTCAACACTAGACAGGACAAAGCACAGGAAAAAATATAGTTGGAGGAAATCCTACCTTGACAGAGAGATGAAATGAATAATCTAATAGGCCTTTTCCATCTCTAACTTGTTGCTATGAAACTGCCAGAAAAGACTAAATTTAATCTTCTCAGTGTCTTTTATTCTTTTATACATAAATTATCTTAATCTTTCCTCTGCATTTTCCACCTCTTCTGTCTCCTTTAACACAGATTTAGAGTGGGTATTTAAAATGCTTTTATTCTATTTCCTCAATTGTTGCAAGTTAATTTTAGTTCTCATACGAACAAAACATGAAAATGAATAGTGGTTAGCTGTGTATCAAAGATGAGCAGGAATTTTTCATTTCAGTGTTTTCTCTTAGAATTGCCAGGATTTTCACCAAGTTTCTGTAAAATTTTAGACAGCAGTTCCAATGTAGACAAAATTAAAAATGATCTCTAGTTACCTCCTATGTTTTGAACAATTTCATTTAGAAATTATATGAAAAATATGGTTTGCATAAGCATTTTAAAAAATACAAGAGTGATACTATTGAAGAAAACAAAAGTATCACTGAAATATTTCAGACAGTACATTTTACTATTGTTACTGCTCTTGTTTTGTTTTGCATTTATATGTGCTGTTTTCTTTCAGCGAAGGAAATGGCTGTGGGTACTTTATTCTCAGAGGATCGTACAGACGTGTCACAGTGAAGTCACAATGCAAGTGTAGTTTCTCATCTCTGAAATTGTCTTGAGAGAGCCAGCTGCCACAGGAGACTCAGGAGTGACAAGCCACAAGAGACAGACCACAAATTTCAGAGAAGGTCCTGTGAGAATCAGAGCTTTGTCACCCATGTCAGAATGGAATATCACTAGGAGAGGAACAAATTATGGTTGCAATGTTCCAAATTCATAAGTGGAATTAACAGTGTGATTCATGGAGAAAATAACCCTCCAAACAAAACACTAAATTGCAGTTTCAATAATTGCTTTCAATGACTTAATTTTCTGAAGATCTCTAATTGCTCTTGAGGTCAGAAAGCCAGGTGGGTTTGGCATGTTTTGCTGCTGACTTAATGAGTCTTAGATAAGCAAATGTCATGATCCATGGAAGGATTAATTATTGCTAAATTGGTGATACTCCTACTTATTGCATGACTAATGGAACTCTCTTATTTACACAACTTTCAAAATACCGATTTTAGTTCTGAAATGAAAATCTTCTTTTTCTCTGTAAACAGCATTAATACAAGTAGTTATATTGTTTAAAAGTTGTTATTTTAAAAAATTGTGGCTTATTTACCATTTCATGCCATTGCTTAATAGGTAGAAGAATCAGAAAGTCTGAAATTAGTTACGCCTTCACTTTTTCTCAGTATTTTGAATAGTTAACTGACTCAAAATACCGTGTCTAATATGTTGTGTAAATAATTTAGTTCTGGCAAAAGTGCACATTGGTTTGTACAAAGACAAATATCTGAAAACTATGGCTTTAATGAGATGTTTTATTTTACTAATGCAATTGAACAATGTAATCTCAATTCTCTTTAAGAACTTGTATAATATCAACATAGAATACTCTAAAACACACTTCTGGCATGAGGAAGGATGAATGGACTAAATAAATAGTGTTCATAATTTTGCAACCTTTTGTAATAGCTACACCCACATTAGAAAATTAAATATAGTACAACATTTTCATTCCCCCTGAAGACAAGTGGAGGAGCATTTCTTTCTGATTGTCACTTACAGCTAAACTCTTTTCTCCCCATAATAACAATTAGTACTGTACTGAATCTTGGGGACAATATGGCTCATCCATGGCTCTTCCTCAGACAGTTCCTAGGAACCGCCTGGAGAGCATTAGCTAACATGAGGCAAAACTTACAAGGTTGCTAGGGAGTGAGCTTGC
The DNA here is from genome assembly GCA_013186435.1 of Turdus rufiventris. Taxonomy (NCBI): domain Eukaryota; kingdom Metazoa; phylum Chordata; class Aves; order Passeriformes; family Turdidae; genus Turdus; species Turdus rufiventris. The sequence goes on along the minus strand of PYHW01010837.1, from coordinate 158,918 downwards.
CTGCTTTCCACTGTGCAGATATTCAAGGTGCCCTATGGTCTTGGGTAACCAGTTTCAAATACCTTCTCTGTTACCAGGATTTTAAAAATGGTAAGTAGTGGAGCTCTCCCTTCCTGAAGGTTGTCCTCAGGTTGTGTCAGATTGGGCTCTTTAAATCACTCTGCTCTCTGAGGATGTTTTCCTTTTAATTTGATAGGTTTTAAAGCAAGTTTCTCCTGAAAGCACTGGTTTGATATTTTGCGCCTTTTCAAATCCAAATACAGAATACAAAGAACAGGAGATCTTAAAAAAAATAAACAAAAAGGCAAAGCATGAACATCAGAGAAAAATCTCAAAACAATGCCTGTTGTAATAATACTTGACATTCAATTACTCTGTAATTCTTGAAGATACAGTACTGCACTGCTATCTGCACATATGCATAAGTAGCTACTCTGATTAATATTAGCACAAAAATATGAACAGAAATAATGATGATTTGTAACTCACTATAAAGACCTGCCATGGAAGCTTGCTAAAAGATATGAAATTTCTTGTTGCTTAAGTGAGGATGGCACTTTAAAATATTATCCTAATCATTATTAATTCTTTTGATATTTACTCTATTATTACTAATCCAAAAGAATTCTTTTGGAATTAGTGAAGATGTCATACAGATTTTGAACCTTAATTCAACATTAATTACTTGAAACATTTATAACAGATAAAATTGAGAATGCGGTATTGTGTTTCAATTTTCAGTGTACATTATCATCATAAATATGGGAAATATTTTGGGGTTTTTTGGAAGTAAGATGAAAATGATATTCCTATATAGGAATGGTACTATAACTCTAGGCTACAAAAAGTCTTATCCATGTCCCCTTTATTGGAAAGATGTTCAGAATGGTGTTGTGAGAACCATCTTCAAACATGCAATTTGTAACTGCATGTCTCTCATCCAAATACTCCATTTCTGCTTTAGCCTGGTACCCTAGTGCAAGGAGGCTGTCAAAGTTCTGGCAGCTTTTTAAAATAACGATAGATAAAAAGATTGCTTCAGGCTTACAGATGAGGGTCCCACATGTGGTTATCTTGCTGTAGCATATGTGTCTGGTCTGAAGTTTCTTAGAAAAATGTACACAGACCTCATAATATCTCTCCTTGGATGCTGGGAGTATCAGCCTTTAATTTTAGAAGTAACTTTCATTCAGAGAGACTTTATCAAACATCCAAAATCCTGAAAGTTTTGCACAGAAAAGACTGGACATTGAAAGAGGTGTAAAGAAGACTTGTGTATGCATGCTGATGAAGGAAATTAATTTGTTTAGTCTAGTCAGACAAAATGTATTCTAAGCACTTGGCCTCTTTGGAAGTAACTCCGAGAAGTTGGCTAAATAAAGAGATTTAAAGCCATCTCACATTCTAACATACTGTAATTTCTGCCACCTAACTTCCAGCTGCCTGAAGCTATTTGAAACAGGGACATGGTTTGATTCCTTTATCAATTTACCAACTACTTTATCCTCAGTCATAAAACTTCATTAAAACTTTTTTTTATTATTACTATTTTTTTATTTGGAGGAAACAAAAGAGATTATAGAAGTAATTGGAATGTCTATCTTTATTCTGATCCTTTTTTAAAATTTTCACCTTCCCTTTTAGTTCACTGTCTCTAGTACAGTGTTTAATTTTCTTTTCAGGTGCACTTACAGAAGGGGTAGAATGTTCACTTCAAAATAAATATAAAAATAGTCAGTGGAAATGACCCTACCTGATCTAATATGTCAAAAACAGATTTTATTAAAAAACAAAACAAACAAACAAACAAACAAAAAACAGAACAAACAAACTCTCAAGGATAAAAAGGGCAAGGAAGATAGAAAATCTGGAGTTTGACACCAACCAATTTTATAGCTCAAGATGAAAAATTCACTTAACACACTTAACACAGTTTGGGCTCACAAACTCTTAGGATGTTTTTGAGCCAAGGTTTGCCATCCTTAAAAAAACCAATTACATGTTCTCATATATTATGTGGAACTTTTTTTTCTTCTTTTTATTTTATTTCTTATGAAACAAAAAAATAGAATATGAAAGCATTTCTGGAATACAACCATAGAGCATTTTTTTTTTAAATATTGAGAGTTTTTCTTAGATAATACAGGCTCATTTGAATTCCAGAACTACTTACTGAACTTCAGCACAGCCATCTATTTGAGAGCCACTAGTAACCAGAGACAGGAGTTGGTGTGACTTCTGAGAATTTTATGGCCTCTTACCTCTAATTGCTGAATTAATAGAATCTATTTTTCCTCAGGTCTTTACAGAAGCAGCTGTGGGTCTCAGAACACCTGGAAATCTAGTTTACTGAAGCTTGTCGAGGGAGCTGAGCTATTCTCAGAGGATGTTTAAATCACAGATTTTATAAAACAGAGCTGAATGCATGGAATGTGAAAGCTCGGTGCACTATTATTTACTTTTTCCCAGAGTACAAGTCAGAGAGTTTCAATAACGCTTTTTTAAATTAGGGTTCCAGGATCTGGATGAGTAAAGATCCAGAAAACAGCAGAGAAAGTTGGTTGTGGGAGAAGCTTTGGAGTTAGAGGCAGTTAAATAATGGGGAGCTATGCCAATATATATCATGGCAGTTGAACAGTGAGGAAACTCATAAGAGAAAAATTTTGACAGCTACTTCCAAAATCCTCGAAAATGAAGAATTCCTATTAAATGGAAATTCATTTGAATTCAACAGACCCAAAGAATGCTAGGTGTTTTCAGTTAATAATGTTCTATTAAAATTCATTTTTCAGGTTCATCTGTAGATACTACTAAGTTTAAATTTGCTTATGTCATGCTAATATGTAACTTTATCAGGGGAAAACGTGTGGCTTGTTATAAACTTTTAAATAAAATATAAGTGTTACCTTTTAGCACAGTTCTTAAACACTTCTATGTATGATAAAATACAGGGACAAATTTGATTTTATTTCTATTATATTTATAAAGATGGAATGTTTTGAAGCTGCCATTCACTTATGTGACAAAATCTAGATTTTTAAACTACTTGCTGGGGCAACACTTCTTTGCTAGTGTAGCAATGAACAATGAACAAAACAGAATAAAATAAACCAAAGCCATCTTGATGTTGTAACTTTCTCATTTAACACTGAATATGGAAGTTATTTAAACAGAGATTTAGAGAAGACAAGACTTGACATAACCATGTAATTTTATTCTATGATGTTACTATATTCTTTTCTTGATCTCATTAATCAATTATATTGGCAACCAATAATTTTGCATCTGGAGATTCTGAACTGGTAGATACCTTCAACTTAATGCAAAGCAAAGAAAAAAGATTATTCAGCTGCTCAGTGTCTAAATGATATCACAATTTTTAAATGCATGAATAGCTTGAAAATTATGTCACAAGGTTCTCTTTCCAAAAAAATGTGATTTCCTGGCTTGATTAAGAATACAGAAGTCATAGTAAATATTGATCAAACAGCTATGTTCAAAATAGAGATCATGAGACAATGGTTTTCCCATCAAACAGCCTCAGGAGATTCACTAACCAAAATGGCAAAAGTTCAGTGGAGATACTTCTATAAGTTTTAGTAGTCTAAAAACAAACCTGTTTGACTAGACTAGACACGTAAAAAAGAAAAGAAGAAAATCCACATATTAAAAATTCTTTCAAACTTTATTAGAGCATGAATAATTTGGAGTACCCAAAAGAAACTATGAGTGGATAGCACACTATAGCTAATTGAAGGTTAAGTGTATCCTGTTTAATTTTGAAAAGTACGTCATTTTGTCATCTTTTTAAAGTGTAAAATAATCCATCAGGAAATCAAGATGGGTGATTAGTGAATTGAGAGTGGCCCTTGAGGAGAAGGACTTGAGAGCATGAATGAAAAATGGAATACGACTCAGTAATGTGTGCTTACAGCTCAAAAAGCTGATAGTATTCCTGGCTGCATCAAAAGAAGTGAGACCATCATGTCAATGAAGGTGATTCTGCCCTTCTACTCTGCTCTCACAAGGCTCCACTTGGAGTACTGCATCCAGTTCTGTGGCCCCCAAAATAAGAAAGATATGGATCAGTTGGAGTGAGTCCAGAGAGGACCACAAAGATGATCAGAGGGCACTGAGGAAATTGGGGTTGTTTAGTCTAGAGAACAGAAGGCTCCAGAGAGATCTTCAGGAAAAATGGTGATCAATGATGAGGGACCCTTTTTAAAGGAGGGTAGATAGGATAAGGGCTAATGGTTTTCAAAGGAAAGAGGATTTAGATTTAGATCTGCTATCAGAAAGAAGGTCACCGTGAGAGTGGTGACACACTGGAAAAGGTTGTACAGGGAAGTGGACAGCCCATTCCTAGACTGCTCAAAATGAGGTTGATTAAGTCTTTGGACAGCCTGGTCTAGTGGAAGGATATCCTGCCTATGGAAGAAGAGTTGAAACTTGATCACCTTTAACTGCCTTCCAACACAAAACATTCCATGATTCTATGATTTCTTCTCTTGATTCAACAGGTAGACATTAAAAAGTACTTTATGATATTTTTAGCAAAGTGTAGATAATTTGGATATTCATTCATTGTGAGTGAAAGGAAAATAACAACTGACAGTATAATACCCAGTGAGAGTACTCATATATGAAATCTTACTTGTGTTTTTAAATGAATGAAGGGATTGTGAGAAAGTGATGGAAGTATTGAAATGAGTAGGTCTGGGGATGAAAAAAAAAAAAAAAAAAAAGAACAAGAAAAGGATTTGTAATACTGCCTGCTACTCTTTAATATGTAAAAGGAACTCCCCTTCTGTCCTTTGGCTCCAACCACACATTCTCTCAGTGCCTGTGCTATGCAGATTTGAGTACTTAGATGGCCTTGAGAGGAAAAAGACGGAATTGATTTACTTGATAAAAAACAATGGTGTTTGCATTATTTGTCATATGATTGCTGAGAAAGCTGGGGGAGTGTGCAGTGAAGGAAGAGAGGAGAGGCAAAGAAGTCACCCCTTTCCCTGGCAGTCCACTCTCATACCAGTTTAACTGATAATGGAGCTATAACTAAAGTTAGTGTTTTGGATCCACTTCCATGAATATCTTCATCTTAGGTGACACGTAAAGAACACAAGTGTCTCAAGATTTAGTGTATTAAGAACTTTATAGTCTCAGCTGGAGAGACAAAAGGCTAAAAGAAGAGAATAAGGAAATTAGGAAAGTGGAGACAAACAGTAGTAGACTGGGAGTGACTAATGTGAAAATTTGAAATATGTCCACTAGCTGAGCCATTCAAACTGAAGCTTTTTGCTCTGTCCTATGGAGGATTAATTTAGGCAAATGAAACAAGGATGAAAAGGAAAAAAAGGGGGAAATGCCAACTGTATTTGGGACTGAGGGAATTTACTGTTTTTAACAAGAAGTGAGAAGCATCTATCAGACAGCTGATGAAAAACTCAATTTATACAGCAATTGGGAAGGTGGATTAACAGGGGAGACAAGTCCAGAAGATATTGGAACAAGCAATACCACACAGTAGCAAGAGTATTTTTGGGGGTTATTTGAGAACAAGCCAATAATAAATGAAATCATCCTAAGACGCTGTGACATTTTCATGGGAGTAGCATGAGACTTGTTGCTTTTTGGGTTTTGTATATCAATCCTACGTCAGAAAGAATTGAGCTGAATCCCAGGATTGCACACTCTTACCTATAGTCCTTGAGTGTTTCATAAAAACATCAGAAGTGTCTGTGCTCTGATACTATTTAGCTTAAAAATATGTCCATCCTGTTGAAATGTTCATATGAACATAAAAAAAAAAAAAAAAAAGGCCTCCTCAGATTTCCCTCATTCTTAAGTTGGTAAAAGTAAGCTGGTTAGTCTGTCGTGTAATTGATAGGTATGCAGTTTGCACAGTTGTAGTTTGTGGATTTTAACCAAATCTAAATTGAGAACAAGGTATAATGCTTTTAATGCCAATGAGACAGGTTTTAATTTTCTAATGGAAAATATTTTAAAATAGCAAGACATGAAACATTCTCATTCATAAAATGAATTATTGCACAACCAGATAGTGTCAAGCAGTGTAGGCAGATTTGAAAGGCTAAAACAAGCCACATAATTCTGTTTTTCATACAGTTAGAAAATTGAAAGACCAACTGTGGTTGCAGGTTTTCTGGATATGGCAGTCAATACTTTTCTTCATGACAGGAAAAGAAATATTTAACTCCTTTGGAGCACAGACTTGGGTATGATTTAAATAGAGGATAGGTAAGATTATTTAAGAGCAGTTTTGGAAGCACTCTACTGATATTCACTGAGAAGTCTGAATAATAGTTGCTCCTAAGAATAATAATATCAGCTTATTCTTGAAATTTGGAAGAGGGTCTTTTCATGCTAGAGATGATTTCCACATAAGGAAATATTTTTTTTTTTAATTAGTGAAAAGAATTCACCTTAACTGCTGTTACAAAGAAGCACGTTCTAACATGTTTTCTGCAGTGAAAGATACATAAATGAGTAGCTCTCCATTCTTGGGCCAATACAGTATATTTTTTGTTTCTGCTCCTGACACTGTTGTGACTATGTGTGTACAAACTCTTTTTGCACAGCAAGTTTCAGGTGCAAGTTGTGGCAGTAGAGATTATGCCCCTTGAACAGTTGATCACAAATTAGTACAATAATTTTACGATTATAAGCCGCACCATCTTGACTAAAACTTTGATCCCACCCCGGAAATGTGGCTTACACTCAGGAGCAGCTAATATGTGAAAAAAAAAAAAAAAATTCTGAAATTTCCAACCCCGAAAGTGCCAGCCAGGATGCCAAGCCGAGCACCTGCCAGTAAAATCTGGGATTGCGTGATTGTTACAAAATTGGTTGCTGTGCTGCTCAGTGGGTGGAGGCGGGCTCCCTGCTGCTGGCAGTCCGGGGTGGGGAGGGATGGGAAGGTGAGAGCTTCCTCCCACTGGCCCCGTGGCACTGGGGGGAGGCAGGGGGGCTCTGTGCCCACCTCCCACTGGCACCGCAGGAGGAGGCGGGGGGCTCTGTTCCCGCCTGCCACAGCAGGGCAGCGCCGGGTTGTGGTGAGTGAGCCCAGTAGCGACAGCTAGCCCCGAGCGGCCCTGCCGTGCAGCAGCGCCGACCTGGGCCACCTGGCCCCGTCGGCAGCCTTGAGTGGGCCGAGCCCACACGGTCCTGAGCTGAGCCAGTAAACCCCATGATCCTGAGATTCTGTTACTAATTGGTCACATTGTTGCATGCGGGTCCTCTCTGCGAACTACAGAGTGGCTTATAATCAGGTGCAGCTTATGTATGGATAAAGAACAAAAAATTGCCAACACCCAGAGATGCGGTTTATAATCAGTGCAGCTTGTAATCGTGAAATTACTGTACTTGTTTAAAAACTCTACTGCGACATCTGAAATATTTGCTTATAATCTAAAGTGACTTGGCATGCCCTGCTTTTAAAGAGTATGAAATTATCTGTGTAGTCTCTTTTCCAATATTTTAGTAGCAAAAATAAAGGATAAAACCTTCAAGCTATGAATAACCTTTCACTGCAGAATTTGTATGCATTTTTTTCCTGATAGTAAAACCCATTGTATCACATGACTTAAAGGAAAATTTGTGTTAATTTATACAATATATTTACCACAACTTTAAAAGATTCTTTATCAATTTGATATTTTTCTCTAGCATATAATTTCATATCTGTAACATATATAAAAATATTTATGATATAAATAACACAATATTTACCTAACATCGTATCACCTAATATCTCTAAATTATCACCTGATATTTTTATCTTTGATTTTTAATAATAATTTGAAAGATTAACTATCTTCATTAGGTATAGCCCATTATTAGTCATGAAGGTCCTCATTTTTTTTCTTTCATTATGTGTCATTTGTGATTCTCTTTTATTCTTTCTCTATAAATAATCCTGATTTTGACTTTGAAGACAAAGCATTCACTTTTGCTACTCCATTAGTCTAATTTGTAAAATGATCTCTTACAAAATCTCTAGTTATGAATATCACATTTTGAATTTAAGTTTCTTTTAAATATGTAGCTATTCAGTCATCCATTTAATGATGCACAATTGCCTACATTATTGAGTTAGATTCTGAAATATCTATTTGAAAGAGGTTTTAGATTTTTTATTTTGAATAGATTTACTTTATATGGCATGCTGTGATAACTTAATTGAATAGGCTAAATAATTTGCTCAGTAATACAGTCTGTGAAACAAAAGTAGCGCACCAAAATATGAGTTAACTGATGGGCAGTTAATTCTGTAAAAATAATTTATACCTAGAAGCATAAAGGAAAAGATTAGTAGAGGCAAATCAGATTATCTTTTTCTATATATAATATAATAGTTTGCATGCAACTAGGAAGATATTCCCTAAAGTATCAAAGATACTGGAAGTACACAGAGAAACATCAAAGACATTAGAAGTAATTTTTATTGCCATATAGAAGCTGCAGAAAAGAGTAATAGTCAAGTCTTCTAATACCACCTTCATCTTTCAAATAATAAATAACCCATTCTTCTCTTTTGAGAAGCACACTCAGGAGACATGAAAGCTTAAATAAAACATCTTTCCTGCTGACAGAAGTGCTTTTTTGGCATAAAAATCAACCTTAAAAAAGAACATAATGCATTTTATTTCTAATGCATTATGTAGATTCAAATATTAGAGATTGTTACTGAGTTATAAAGTCGAATTAAGACAAGTGTTATCAAAAATGAGAAAAAATAAATGGACAGCTTGAACACAGATCCTTGGCTTAATACTTAAAAGAAAAAGTAATACCAAATGTAGAAATTATTGATATCAATTATAGGAAAGTTTTTCTTAAATGGTATCTAAGTATCTTAAATATTTTCATATAAATCTGATCAATATGGATTTTTTTTTTTCACTTAGTGAGTCTCATAGTAGCAGGACAAGTGGTTTGTTATTTGGTTGAGCATTTATTGGGTTGGACTGTCTCTTTGATCTTTTCCATGGTTTTAACAAAGCATGGGCAATGTGATTGATAATATATTTGCTTTAAAAGTCTGTTTATTCACTTAAAGTTATTTCATTGACCTAAAATTAACCTTTTAAAGAAAAAAAACCAGATACAGTCCTTGCTCAAAATATTTGACCATCCAAAATGCAAATGTAGGCATGAGAAATTGCTGATTACTAAACCAATTTGGCTAATTAGCTTGAATTTCAGAGCAGGGTGGGATTCCAGCCAGAGAATCTGGGGACTTAGCATGGCCTCATATATATGTGGTCTCACAGCATGGCATTTCTGGCTGTGTTTTACAGAAGTGTGTCATGAGCCTGGCCCTAGCAATGACAGTTCACCTGATACATCTAAATTATGGAAATGCCAGGCCACAAATGTCATTGAAATACTGTAAACATGTAAATTCAAATTTTAAGTATGGCTAGAATACAACCTCTACAACATGCAGGGTCTCATCTTCCTATACAGCTGATTAGTCACTGAAGTAGTCAAGCATTTTTAAAGAAAAGATGATAATTTTATCATTTAGAGAAACAACCCTCTATGGATTAACTTTTTTTTGTTTGTTTTTGGTTTTTTTATTTTACTTTATTCCAAATGATCTTTTTACTGACAATGACTAATATAGATAATGTTTTCAGCCAATAGTATGGATATTTGTTTGTAGCAGAGGAAATATTTGTCCTAAATTGCTCTGGACTGATTCTTTTTCTGACATTTACTCTTTCAGCTGGAGAACATGCCCTTTTAATTTACAAGTACAGATCTAAGCTTAGATAACCAAATGTTATTCAATATTAAAAGAGAGGTGGAAAGCATTTGAATTTCTTGAAATTAATCTGTTCCCATGACTCCATAATAAGATAGGAAATGTGCTGAGAATAATTTGAGTGCATTTTTGAAGTAACTAGAAGTTGTAAAATTCAAATTATTGTAGTAATTCAAACTATAGAAGATCCCAAGTTTAAATCTCATTTTAGACTGAACTTGAAATTTTTAACACATCACTTATGTCAGTGTTGAGATTTCTAAGTACAGTAATTTCACAATTACAAGCCGCACCTGATTATAAGCCGCATGTCCAGGTGTCGGCAACTTTTTGTTCTTTGTCCATATATAAGCTGCACCAGGTTATAAACTGCACTATCATTCGCAGCGAGGATCCGCGTGCAACTTTCACAAAGTTGCCAAATAGTAACAGAATCAGCTCGGGCCTGCTGTGGGCTTGCACTTCTGAATTGGCAAATTTCTGAACTTCATCCATATATTGGTTGCACCTGATTATAAGCTACATTTCCAGGTTTCGACCGAAATTTTAGTCAAAATGGTGTGGCTTATAATCGTGAAATTACTGTATATCTGTTGTCTTAAATTCATCTCTGGAAGTCAATGCAAACTTCACTTTTTTGCATTATGAGAAAGTCAAGGACAATCTGGAATATTTGACAATGCCATTCTAAATGCATGTTTAAACCTGTTAGTGACCTAAGTATTTTCTTCCTGAAAGAATAAAATCCTTAATGTGGTAAGTAAACTGGCTTCATGACTTATTTCTGGAGCCAGGACCCAGAAACATGTTTGATCAACCTTCTCAACATGTAATTCATAATTTGGACAAACACATTCCATCTGTGAGAATGGACCAGCAGCAAACTGAAAGGCTCAACATTAATTAATCTTAATTACCTGTCAGTAGAAATCATCCCTAGGATGCAAATGTTCATATATAAACTAGCTATCTTAACTTTCCTAGTCTGTAGAGAAAAACAGGAAGCTTTATAGTATGGTCTTTTACTCCTGAAACATTTGTCTGGGCTAAGTCATATGAGTAGTTGCCCTAAATTTACTTATTCTCTCTATCTATCTGGCAGGAAGGTTTGGGTTGGGCATCAAGTGTATGTCTGCAAGGTAGACATGTAAAGCTTGAAACATACCAGTCTCATAACAAGTATTTTTCACTGTACTCCAATGCATTAATGTTTCTGAAAATTCAAAAATAATTAATATTACATTCATTATTGCTAGTATTGTTTTCCAGCTGCTTAAAAGTACTTTCAACACATCCACACCTGTTTTGCTTACTTAGATATGTCTGTGATAATTGACACCATTAAATGTGGACTTACTCAGAATAGCAAAAAAAAATTTTTAGAATACTTTGGACTTAGGTAAGGCCAAAGGTGAAACCAAGATATTTGAATCATTGAAATAATTCTTTGAGCAGAGGAAAACAAAAATGGACTATGCTAAACTTGTTGTTCCAGAGCCCTGAATATTTAGTATGATCATCAAAACACATGAGGCATGGTTATCCATGTGGGAGGGAACATTTTCTGCTCCCAACTCTCATAAGCTTTTAGGAGGCACAGAAGAAAATAATCATATCTGAATCATCAGAGGTTTTGTCTCAGATCATAATGCCCAAGCTCCTTAATCTTTCCCTCTCCTTAGACTGGTATGGCAAGCTACCTTAGCTAGGATTGCCGAAATATTTGGCTTTGGATGCAGCAGATGTCATGACCTGACTGTGGCTACCCAGCCCGCAGGTACAGAGAGACTCAACCCTAGGTTAACAGGGTTCTATGATACACACCAATACAGAGGAGTTTACCTTGTAAATTTCTCCACTTTTTCTAAGAGTATATGCAGCATGAGAAATTCTGCTTTTGCAGAAAATTTGCAGTTACTGGTTGTTATGAACTCTTACTTTATCAGGATGTTTTTCCCTATTATATGACTATCTTTCCCCATTTCATAGGATAAATTACCCTTGTAATTCCATCTTTTTACAATTACCCATGTTATCCCAGGATGTTTCTGGTTTCTAGGTATCCAGCCGTACTTCAAAGGTGCCAGCTGCAATTTTCAAGGATGATTCTGGTTCACATGCCTGGTTCCCAGACTGGTAGACATTTTCTGTGTTTGTATATCAACAGATATTTTCCTCTGTTCAATGACTATTTCCTTCCATTCAGGTCACCTTTCTGACTGCTCATATCCATAGCTTAAAAGACTTGGTCGGTCAGGTTGCACTAAAACAAAGTTTTCACCTCTTTTTTCTTACCACCTGTACAGAAGTGGACTTGTGCACAACTAAAAAATAAATCTTTAGGAGAATATGAGACTACATATAATTTCTGTTCAAAATAGGAGTCTGACTTGGAAAGCCTTAAGCTCTCCTTTCTGCTCAGCAAAGGAGTAAAAATGTGCTGGCTTGGGGAGGAATGTGAAGAATGGTACATAGATGTATGTCATTTTAATTTAAGTATTTCCGAGGAAGATTCATGCCCCAGAAAGACACAATAGAGTTCTGACCAAGAACCTTTATCAGGGAGCAAATGTTTGCTTGACTCATCACAAATTATGTTCCTTTCCTATTGTACTTATCTCAGCACAGGCTGTGCCCATACTCTACTCTTCTTCTGCCCACAGGTATAGACAAGGAAGAAAAGAAGAATTGTTACTTCCTCTGGGCCCCTGCACTCTGAGGCAAAAACTGCTCTATTCGGTGAAGAGTCTCAGTCCTTACTTTCAAATGCTGAAGCAAACAAATTTCAACAGCCAGAAGGATCAAAGAGCTTTAACAGGTTCTCAGCCTGTGGGCAGAAACAGGCACCTGGAACAGCCTTGCCCGGAGGGGACAGTCAGAGAGGCAGGACAAAGTCTTGCAGGGCAGGACAGAGGCACTGTCCATCTCTGCTCTGAGACAGGGCACAGAGACTATCTGGAAATTGACAGTGAAGGAACTGTAGGGCCAGACTAGACAAGCAAGGTGATGTGTTTGCTGCCTTCCTTTTTTTTCTCTGTCTCTCCTGCCATCCTCTGATTTCTGCTCAGCACCTACATCAGGTCCAGAGTCAAGCAGAGCTGGAGCCAGCAGGAGCTGTCACATTAGCAAAGTGGAGCAGCAGGCAATGACCTCAGAGTGGCCTCCTTAGGCTCTTCAAGGGCATTTCACACAGCGGAGCTGAGTTCCCTGCACAGAACCCCAGGAAGAGAGAATTCCAGGCTGTAGTGGCAGCCACCAGCCACGGGCACTACCCTAGGGGCACACACTTTCTGCTACTGTACCTCTGGTGTTCATCTGCCATGCATATGAACATGGCGCATCCATGACTTTGGTCATGGTGCCAGGGCCAGGGCATGGTAGGAAAGGCAGCTGGAGTTTGAATGCCTTACTTGGGCTTTAGGATGACCATGGCACACCTGCAGAGGAACAGCTCTCTATTCCTGGCCAAACTGCCCTGGGTCACTCACATGCACTGACAGAGCAGCGGCTCAGCTGATGCCAGCCAGGATGGATGTGCATTCTTGCATGGGGCCAGGGTCAGCCCTGCAGAGCACACAGCATCGTGCATGAGAAAGCTGCTGGGTAGTTCTGCTTGGCAAAAGTCCCACTGTCTCCAGTGAGAGACCTGGCACAGCACTGCCCCTGCAGGTACTACATCATTTCAGTACTGCACTGGGTCAAGCATAGCATCCCATTCTATCTCAAAAATCATTCTGAGTGTGGTGGGATGGTGAAGGGACACTGAGGAGCTCTCCCAAGTATGTTTGTGGCACACACTTACTGGGAATCCAAATCTGTGCACAGTGCTGAGCATTTGTGTAGTGTCACCTTCCTCCAGCTGCTGGCAATGTTTTACCTCGTGCAGCCCTGGGTACTACTCTCTGTTTTGTGTCAAGGTCATCTTGCTAACGCATGTTCACCTTCATGTCCTCCAGGACCCCCAGGGTTTTTCTGTCAAGCCGCTTTACAGCAATTTTACCAAGTTGATTTTGGACATAAGTGTGTGTGAATATTTTCCTGCCACCTGCAGTCAGTCTCACCCTCTTTCTGCAGGTCTCCCTGTATCACTGCTGTGATATTTAGAAGGTCATGCTTTCCCCAGCCAAAGTGGTGGTCTAAGTGGAAAGGGTCTCTCTTATGAGGGGGCAAGGAGAAAGAGGCTCTGCCTTCGGCAACAGAGTCCAGAGTTTCCACTAACGAGAAAGTAACAACCTGGGATTATTTACCACATACAATGTTTTGTCAAGAGTCAGCAATATTGTGCAACATGGGGAAAAGCAAACACACAAAAAATCACCCAAGAAAGTAGAGGTATTAGAAATGCAGATAAAATAAGAATGAGTGAGCAAAAATGGTTCTTCAGTGGCTCTTGCTGTGTATTTTTTGACCTCTAAATGATGAAACTACTCTCTCTTCCCAAATACTAGCGAGAAAAATGTTCTGCAGGTGAACTAACAGTGTCACATGGACAAAAACCCATTAGATAGGTCCTTTCATTTGTGTACCTATTTGTGTACCTATTAAATTTATGTACCTATTACCAAATTTAATTGTTTTGACAGAATGCCATATGTATTAAGAAACTCACATCCTAATCCTTTTTAAGAGGTGTAGTGATTTTACAGATGACAGTTAGGAATTCTTTTTCCACCTACTCCACCTCCATTGCAAAAGCAGAATCACTGACACATAACTTGTCTATCCTAAAGGCACACACCACTGCTTCAAAAGGAATAGACTAATACAGGCAGAAGGTGCTAAAAGTCACCAAATCCTTTTAGTAAAGCAAAAGACCAAACAGTCAAAGAGAATTCTGATTTTCCAACACATGTCCCAGGAGCAGTCATGCGGAAAATGCTGCTCCTGAGTTGGGGAGAGGTACCCTCACAGTTCTGAACAGTTTTTAGGAAGAATTAGCAGAGATGTTTCACCAAAGTGCAACGAGCCATCACTTGCTCAGTCCCATCCTCAACACTGCTGCTACTCTCTGCTTCACTGATGGACAGTGCCCGAGTGCTTCAGAGTCACTTGAAAATCTTCACCGGGCTGGGAAGACAGAGAAAATGTGACTTGGGGATCACAGAGCTCTTTGTCTGCCCCTTCCCCATGTACAGACCACCAAAAAGAGTGGAGGGAGTGACAAGCTATCCACTGTCAAGATCCTTGTGAAAGAGCTGGGCCACCACAACTATGTGTCACCCCTGTGTACTCTGCTACCAGATGATTCATCAGCTCAGCATCAGGTGTGTGGCTTCTCACCTTTTTACCACTTTTTTTCCCCTTTTTTCCATCTACTGTGGACCTTTCTTTACTCTTGGCAATTAGAGGTAGGAACAATGGCCACAGGACAGATTTTGACAGTCAAACATAAATGTACAGTAATTTCACGATTATAAGCCGCACCAAGTATAAGCCGCACTTCCAGATGTCAGCAACTTTTCATTCTTTTTCCATATATAAGCCACACCTGATTATAAGCTGCACGTTACAATACAGAGTGTGATAAAAGGTATCTATTCTATCACCATCTGTTGAGGGTGGGGGCAGTGATCCTTATCTCTGCGGGAGATACTCTGGTGATGGGCCATCCATTGAAACCAG
>PYHW01010837.1:127019-143064 GCA_013186435.1 Turdus rufiventris | reverse complement strand
CTGCCTTTCTCAGCAGACACCTGTCCTCCAAACTAAAACAGCAACTTTTTGTTCTTTGTCCATATATAAGCCGCACCTGATTATAAGCAGCACTTCGGGTTCAGACAAAAATTTTAGTCAAAATGGTGTGACTTGTAATCGTGAAATTACTGTACATAAATCCTCCATGACAATACCAATATATTACATTCCTTAATATACTTTCAAAGACTTGATCCTGAAATTATTAGCACTCTGCATCAGTTAGTTCATATAACCAGTAACTAATGCCCTCTATACATGTCAAAATTGGATTGGCCTCTTTTCCCTGATTGGAAAGGTATGCTGGGGCAAAAAATATGGACACATATTGATTTTTTCAGAGGTCACAAAGAAATCTATTAGGTTTCTCTCAGTATTCTTTTCCACCAAAATAATCTTCCACTTTTTTTTTTTCAGCAAGGCTACAAGTTTTGTTGCTGAACTGTGTCTGTACTGAAAAGCTCATTGTAATTACAAGATCTTGAAAAATAAATGACAGCTGTATTAGAAGATCAGCAAATTGCTCTTCTAACAGCTTCTGTGTCATTTCCATTGATGTACCAAATTTTAACAGAAAAATCTCACATATCATCCTGGTTAGAGAAGCAAGATGCTGATGACAGTTTATTTACAGAACAAAAATATGAAGGACACTAACTTCCTTTTGACCTTAGAATATCAAGATCAAAGTACAGACCTTTCTTTTTGGAAGCCTTGAAATAATATTATTCACATCCTAATATTGATCCTGTAGCTCTAGACCTGCTTATTTAAAGGAAGACTTCATTTTAAAATAAACATGAACCTAATAACTTATTGGTCATTCTCTTTTCCTTTCTTCAGACTCTCTGGAGAAAAAGAAAAAAACAAAACAGTTTTTTCTCAGTACGTGGTTTAGTTTAGATTGGAAGAGGATGTTATGTCAAATCCATGAGAACTGATAGTTCATTGGTTATTTTATTTCATGGAAAAATAAAGGCATTTTTATTTTGAGAAGTGTCTAGTCTTGACTTAACTACTCTGTAAATATTTCTTCTCAGTCATAAGCAGTTATCAGAATTGTTCTCACCCACTTATTTTAGTATTTTAAAGATGAAGAGATTGGTGTAATGTGTGCCCTTGCCTAGCAGTATTTATTTATCCAGACTGAGGAACTGAGCAAAGGACAAAATCTCTTTCAGCTCATACTCATTGTTTTCTTACTTCAGAAGTCATGGTATGCAGTGAACCAATCAAAGCTTATGAATTCCTCACATCTATCAGTAAAAGCCTGCCAATAGATAACTTTGAACCTTAGTCACCTGGAAATGGAAACTCTGCTCAAAGGACAGTAGTCATGCATAATTCTCCCTAACTTGACATGCTTCACACTGTCTTTTACCCTATAGTTGCTTCAGAGTGAATGGGTCTTTGTCAATGATTAGGTATAAATCTGAACATGCCGCTACAGATATAACAAATGATTGATGGTAAGATTCATAAAGTGGTTTACCAACTACAAACTGAATGGGGGATTGACCTTTGAATATTGATATGTTTTGTTTGGCCCTAGCTAAACCAAACACAAACAAAGCCAAAACCAAAGAATGTCTAAACAACACAAACCCAACAAAGAAAGAAATTATAAACAAAAGTAAGCCAAAACCAAAACCAAAACAAAAAAATGAAACAAAACAAAACAAAACAAAACAAAACAAAACAAAACAAAACAAAACAAAAAAAAAAGACAACTAACTTCATTTATGAAAGACTCAAAACAGAAGTACTGGTGGCAGCAATGACAGATTTGTGAGATTATGGAAGAAGTGGTATGATCTGAGTTTCTACAAAAACACCTCCTTTTGAGTACCACATTTATATGCATGAACACTATTTTATTTTCAGAAGCAGACAGGTGTCTAATAGAACGTTTTAATAATTTCTAAGAATATGAATCCTGAAATTGATTGAAAGTAGAACCTTTTCCATAGCTAGCACTGAATCATACCAGTAAAATCAATAGAAAATGCGAATTTTAAAAATACAGGAGTGACTATGAAAGTATTTGAACAAAATCCCAATGCTAAGCAAACTAGGGAAAATAAATCTGTTGCAAATATACACATGGAGAAAACTGTTACCAGTTCAACCATACTCTCCACATGCTTTACTTTTCATATAGATACCTTTCAAACACACAGAGCATACAATTGTAGACTAATTGTTGCTCATTGCAAAACTGTAATTTCTATAAGTCTTTAATGCTGATGCTTCTCAAAAACCTATCCATAAGAAGAGATGCAGTAGTACTCTTATATTTTTTTAAATCCAAAAAAATAATACCTTTAATATGACTCATCAAAATGAAAGGCATCTCCTAGTTTCATACATTATTTTTTACTGTCGTAAGGAAAGCAAATAGATCTGATAAATGGCTGATGAGGAGCAGAATTTTAAATAAATTGAGTGATCATAAGATTAGGCACTGAAGGAAGATGTGATGGAATGTAACAACAGAAACTTTACATTTTCTTTTCGTCCAGACTAAGCAATCTCAGCTCCTTCAGCCACTCCTCATAAGACTTCTCTGGAACCTTGACCAGCTTCTTCATTCTTCTGTGAAAAAGTGTGTATGTTTGACAAGTTAAAAACAAACATGTTTTACATACAAGCTTTGTGCCAGATCAGTTCCTCATCTTGTATTACTACTCCTCATGAAATAAAAGGCCTGTGATTTTCTTAAAAATATTTTTTAAAATATTTCTTAATTTTAAAGCCCTGAAAATAAAACAAAAACAAATGCAAACAAAAAAATCTCCAAACAAAACAAACCACTGCTTTATTATAGCAAAATCTTCAACTTATAAAATCTGATATTACATTTTGAAATATACGCAGAGAAATTATACGATAAAATGGCTGTGATTTTAACGCAGTATCTGTTTTTTCATTTCCTAGCAAACTCCTAGATCACATAGTTTGATAAAGTTAGGACTCAGTTTGGTTCTTCATAAAAATAAGTTTCACCCACAGTTGTTTGTGATTCACCAATAAATAATTAAACTATTTCTTCTTGACATACCCACACAGAAATTCCACAATGTATGTAGTTCATTAACAAAAGGTGTAACAGACAGACAGCGTGTTTCTGTTTGACAGTGTGTTAGAAATAGCCCCAAAATACAATGGAATGAGAATGGAATATCTGGAATGAGAAAAGCAAGACTTAATTGCTTTTTTATATCCATATGTGCCTTATTCTCCTTGGTTTACTCTGTGCATCAGAGCAGCCTGTTAATAATTGGTTTTCTTTTCCTCTTACACAATGTAAGGTTGTAGGTTAAGCCATGAACTCGCCACAAAAATGTTGCACTGATGTCCCTTGAAGTCACATCACAACCAAACATGAAACAAAAACCAAAAAAACAAAAAAAAAAAACAAAACAAAAAAAACCAAAAACAAAAACCAAAAAACCACAAAACCACAAAACCACAAAACCAAACAAAAATCCCCCCCAAAAAACCCCAAAAAACAAAAAACAACCCAGAATTCAATGTACTTTTTCTTTGTAAGGATTCTTATTTATTTATATTTTCAATGTATCTCTTGTCACTTTAAAGAGTTTGGCCACTGCAAAACTAAGTGCTCCATTAGTTACCACATAGTTGTGATTCTACATTGCCTGGAAAAAAATTATCAAGGTCATAGAATCCTAGAATCAGAGACTGGTTTTGAGTTGGAAGAGATTTATAAAGATTAAGTTCCAACCCTCCCTCCATGGGCAAGGACAGCTTCCAAAACACCAAGTCATTCACAGCCCCATCAAACCTTGACTTGAACACTTCCAGGGATGGGGCAGCCACAGTTTCCCTGGGCAGCCTGTTCCTGTGCTTCATCATCCTCACAGTAAAGAATTTTTTCCTAATATCTAATCTAAACCCACTGTCTTTAAAGCCATTCCCCCATGCTCTATCACTACATTTCCTTGCAAACTATCTCTCTCCAGTCTCAGACTGTCTCACCAAACAGGGAAGAAAGACATATTCTTCTTTTCATATTTCCCCAGAGAGTAACTCTTGCATGTGCTGTAATATTTCTAGCATTGTTTGTGATGTAACATTTGATCCAAAATATATTTTGAAGTTCAAACACCATCATCTGAATGCAATGGATGGGTAGGAGGATACATTTACCAAATATCAACCTTACTGCACTATTTTCCCATACAGAAAGCTTTGTATATGCATATTTATACAAACACACACACATACAAACAACAAACAGATACAAGTGTAGTATGCATATTAATTAAAAATATTCTGTGTGATTGGGAGGAAAAAAAGAATTAAAACCTCATAGACTAGGGCAGCTTCAATTATCAGTTCACAAAATGTGAAAAGTGCAGGTCTATCACCTAGTTGAGCAGGGTCTTAAAGATCCCAAGGGTTGACTTTGTTCACTGGGTGGTTTCTAAGGTTTAGATTGTATTTGGCCTTTTAGCAATCAGAAATTGATCCCTAACACTCTTTCCAGCATGTTTTGGACCAGAAGACTCAAACTGCTGCAATTAATAGAGATGTATCAGCAGACCTACTTGGGAAACTCTGTATAGCCTCTTTCTTCCCTGTACCTGGCCCAGCTAAGGCTATTACTGCCTATTGATTCCTTTCATAAGCAGTACATTTCATCAAAATCATCCTCACGCATGAAATTGGTACAACACATGAGGAACATTTATTGTGCAGTCTATTATTGTCCCAGCTCAGTGAACCGTCAAGAATGAAGTGAATCACTGAAGCAAAGCGAGTTGAACTACAAAGTCTTGAAATTAGTAAAAAAAAGAAAATATGTTTAGGCTGAGGGATTTTTATTTAATTTTTCTAAAAGTCCTCTCTTTTGTGATGCCTCTAATAGGCAATAATTTTTCTGCATTTTCCTCACTTTTGCCTTATCTTCATATTTCAACTTCTGCAGTGCTTGCATATTTAGGACTTTCTCCAAATCTTGTTACAGAGTGTCTGCTCTGTTTTGATGCATGCAGAGTTGCAGAACAGATTCTCTTGATTATCAAGAAGTGGTGGGATGGGCCAGGGCTTGGCTGTGTTTGCTTTAGAGAGTTGGCTACCATGGCGGTGTGGAAGCTGGAGGCTCCAGGAGGAAGAGGCATCTCCCATGAGGTTTACCAAAGACAGGCACTGCTAGTGAGGGCTGGCCCACTGCCCCAGGCAGGATCAGGGCATCTGGGCAGTACGGGCACCCCTAGTTCTGGGAAATGTGCACCTTCGTGGAGATGAGGACAGACCAAAGCTAGGCTGGGACTTCGGCCTGCTGCTGGGGAATCAGGCTGATGGCAGAATAAAGCAATGGCTGTGACACGGCAGGGGTGGGAATTCAGGTGGGCTCTGTGCGCAGAAGCTTCAGCTTGAAGGCATCTCTCACAGCTGGAGAGGGAGCCCCTCTGAGGGTCCCTAGCAGAGGTGTTTGGGGAAGTTAGTGAAACACCTTCCATTGCTCTCTTTTGAGGTGACCATTAACACTCTCTCTAGCTTCGTACTGAACCCTGTAGAGAATCCTGGGGAGGAGGGGACTCAGAGGTATGACACTGACCCACATTCCTAGCAAAATTAAACCATCATTTTTTACACATAACCTGACCACAGAGCAGATGAAATCAGAAATTCCGAATGATCAAATGATTTCAAGATGACTGCAGCCTCTAATGGCTGCATTAAAAAAGAAAATCTTCCAAGCAGTAAAAGCTTAAATAATATATGAACTCCACAGCATCAAATATGTAAATATATAAAACTCTATTTAGTGCTCACCATAAGCTAATTTAGTACAATTTACCATAAATCTGATAAACAAGGTCAAAAGTAATTTACAAAGGACTTGAGTGTGAACTGCAAACCATGTGTATGGCTGGAAAGGTGAAACAAACTGCCTGAGGTATTAGATGTAGCTGACAGATCTGAAAAAGATCCTATGTGAAATGAGATAAACAATCTCTGGCATGGTGAAGGAAGTATTTAGAGAAAGCAGTAGGTGTGCTTGCTATACCTTGAACAAGGATGAGAAAGGCAGGAGGATTTTTCTAAGCAGACACCCACTTTCTCACTTTCAGAGCTCAAAACAATGTGTGGATGCCAGGAATTTCTTATGCATTGTAAACAGGAAAAAGGTACTTATATTACTAGAAAAAAGCTCTGAGACAGAGTTTAAGTCCCAAAAGCTGTAAGTGTAGAAGAGTAGTACAGAAACAGTGAGTTCACAAAGAGAAGGATGGGACAGAAAGTATCGTACATACAATCTGGGAATGCCACAGATGAACTCAAAAAACTGAAGCTGAACACAAGGCAAAAAGGCCATGAAGAACATTGTAAAAAAAAACCCCTCTGTCAGTAACATCAGGAAAGAAAAAGGGAAAAATTATCCTCTGTGTGGCAATCTGAATCAAAAGCAATCAGGAAATGCAAGCACTTGCCAATCAGTGAAGTGCGGTTGAACAGTGAAAAGAACTTCTGGCAGGTAAATGCTCCAGCCTCATCTACAAGAACTTACTAACCTCACATCAAGCTCTTCCATCCTTCCTCAGTACTGAGCATCATTCTCCACTACAAATAAAGCATGACTCTTGTAGGTCAGAATGACAGAATGGGAATCTGAATGATTTGTGACGCTGAAAGAAAGAGCACTTTATCCTAGTCACTCGTGGAAATACTGTTCAAGTAATCATGGTTTGTTACAAGAAAAATCAAGCGAGATCACATTGATCAGATTTAAATGTAAGCTTTTCAAAGTTAGATGCCTATTGTTAGTGATTTACTGGAGGTGTCTTCATAGATGACATACAAAAGCAGGTATCTCCAGAGGGTGATTCTTTCACCTACTTTAGACACCAACGTTAGAGTGGATTTATCACTCTCTGATAATGCCAATTCCTCTCCATTGACTCTAGAAAGAAACCCATAAGATGACTGTAGACTAAAATTAATGACTTTTAGATTCTCTAAACTTAGTGAGATGAATCCTTCATTAGATTAACAAATTAAAAGGATAGAAATTTTGTCCTGCCCTTCTGCACATAAAGTGAGTTAAGACTTTTGTTTTCTTCATGTCTTTTCAAAGATTTCTTCTTACTTTTCTTTGGGAAGGGGGGTGGGAGGAGGAAGGATAGGAATTCCATTTCTCCTACGAAATTAAGATAATTTACATGTCACAGCAACATTGTTACCAACAGTATTGCTCATCCAGGAATCATCTGTTTCTTGCGTAATTTAATGGTGGTACAGGAAGATTGTCTAGATGCTTAAATGCATATATTTCTATATTTGCCTGCAAGTTATTTGTATCAATGTTTCTAATTGGATTATCAATTTAGAGTAAATCTGACAATGGTTTTCTCTTTTCTTTGTGTAGCCAACTAAATAAATTTAAAAAGCTAGAATTCAATTCTGTGCTGGAAGATGGATTGGCCCTGACTGATTTATATATACAGTGTTAATAAAGAACCTTATCAAGAGTATATCTGTACAGCAGGGATATCTAGCTAAAGCATTGCAAACCAGGGCCTTGGAGACCTAATATTTAACTAATCAGTAACCAATACTAGAACTTAGTCCCAGAAGCTTATTTTAATTACAAGTATAGACTTGAAGTTCCTACTGGTTTTATGAAATTAAGCATCTGTTGGAGGAGAGACCTAAATAAGTGCCTTTAGTGACAGAAAATGTCTATTCCAAGCTTTAAAAGCAAGGAAGTGTTAGGATATAAGCCTTCAAATATTCTGTCTCTCATAATAATACTTGGTTTGTTTGATGACTGATCGTGTTTTCTGCACATATCTTAGGCTGATTTGGTTTATTAGCCTTTCTCACATTCAGTGAAAGACTAATAAAAATAAATATGCTGTGCTAGTAATGTTGTGTAACTTTATTAACATCTCACATTTTTGTTCACATTTGATCTGAATTACCCCTAAGATTTCAAATGGGACAAACTGTTTTAAGTAGCATAATTTTCATCCACAGATGTAAAAAAACTTTTCAGGAGGTAAAATAGTTGTCAGTTTGGCTAAACGTTTCACACTGGGAGCTTATGTGAATTGTCCAGAGTCAGTAATACCATCAACAATGTCATGAACCTCTCAGTAGAAGTAAATACACTGAGAGAAACATGCTGGAGTCCAGATGATCTTTGCAGTGAGTGCCTCCCCTACATTAGAAATGCCAGGAGTGGCCTGCTATGAATGTGTCTAAAAAACACATCTGTGAATCCATATGCATACTGTACAGTAATAAATATTGTGCACGCATAGCATTAATTACCATCTTGGAAGCAATTTCAGATAGACATTTCTTGAAGCCTTGTTGTGGATCTGAGTCTTCTTTTGTGGGTTTTAATCAAACCCACAGCGTATTCTGCATACTCAGTGGGTTTTTGGTTTTGGTTCTGTTCTGTTTTGTTTATTTTTTGTTGTTTTTTTTTGTTTTGTTTTGTTTTTTTGTTTTTGTGGGGGTTTTTTTGTGGGTTTTGGTTTTTTGGGTTTTTTTTTTTGTTTGTTTGTTTGTGTTTTGTTTTGTTTTGTTTGGTTTGGTTTGGTTTTGTTTTGTTTTGTTTTGTTTTGTTTTGTTTGGTTTTGGGGTTTTTTTGTAGTTTGGTATGTTAGTTTCTGCTAAAGCTTCTTACAAAAGAAAGAGTCAAACCAGAAATATCTAGGGAGAGGAACAACAGCCAGAAGGTGAGACAAAGACAGCATGAGAAGTAATTTCAGTTGGCAGGTCCACCCAGCCACAACAGAGTGACAGTGTGGGAATTTGTTCAGAGAGATTTTCAGGACACCGCTGTCCACACACAAACCAAGCTACACATTATGCAGTTCATAGCACAGCCTGCTACATTACAGCTACTCTCAAATGCCTGAGCATGGCAGAAATAGTGTGCCCTCATATCATTTGTTGTTCTGTCTAAACAGTATCTGGCCATTTTTATACACTTACAATTGGCTGAAAGGACTGTGCTTTTAAACATTTTCAAAATAGTAAATAAATCAACAATCTAGCTAGTGACGTAAGTTATCACCATTTGTCGGACCTGAGTTTCCAAGAATGAAATGGTAGACATTTTCACAGAAATATTTTCATTTCTCTTGCGTATGACTGTATAAAAAGTAAAGCAAAATGACTGATGAGTAACAAATAGCTGATTTACAGAAGTGAATGCTGTGCCTGTGTTATTGTTCAGTATTCCAGAAAGCTGCTTCTGCACCAAATTGGACTTGGATCTGCTTCAGTTTGCAGAGGTGCATGTGCTTATTCTGTGCACTTTGACTAACCTCCCAAAGGCAGTTTGGGGGCCTAAATTCTTTGAAAGAAATGGAAGCTAGGTGCTCATATACCTTTGAGAATCTAGCCTTGTCTAATTCTATCCTATGAAAACTCTGAAGCTATAACCATCCTAGAGAATTGAATGATGCCAGGCAGCATTTCCAGGTAGTGAAAGAGTTTATATTGTTACATTTTTATGGTAGTTGCCAGCATGATTTTATCTTGCGCCAAAGGATTCTTGGCTCAGGCTCATTGGTTTGCATGGAAGTGGAGTAATTCCCAGTATGTAGTTTGGATACATGCACTTGGCTCTGTTGTGTAAGAGTTCATTAGTGGGGACATAGGATCTTTCAAACCAATTGTCCACAGTGCCAGAAAGTGGTCCTGCACATGTTTCATAGACACAGTATGAATGGCTCTGGGAGAGGTTAAAAGACAGAGCTGAAGGTTTTGGGTTGCCTTTGAAATAGAGGAATTTCCTAAGGAGTAGAAAATTCACAGCCTCACTCAATAGGAAATCAAGAAAGACAGAAAAACAAAAAAGACGGACTGGGAAAAATCATGTGCAGCCCATATTAAACCTTTTGTGGCAAAATACAAATCCATTGTTAGCTTACATTTATAACTTGGGTTATAACTATGAAAGTATGTGCCTTTCAGGAGGGCACTGAAATATGATAATATATTTTGGCAATTTTATATATATTTATATTTAACAGGGTTGAGGAAAATGCCACACAGTACTATGAATGGCAAAATCTTATCAGACAAGAATTCGTTGCACTACTGAATCTCTTATCGACTATTTTGTGCATAAATATTGCCATACACTATAGAGGAAAATATCTAATAGTTATTCTTATTGTCCCCGACAAGGAAAATCCCAAACAAATATAAAATACAGGCCATGTTGGTTTGAATTTTTGTTCTTGATATTTCAATCCTTGTACAAATCCTTTGAAACACTGTGAAGAATATACACCCTCTGTGGTTTTTCTAGGGCTTTTATGGCCTGTTCTTTTGCATGGCATTGATTGCTTTTTACTATTATTATATATGCTGAGCAGAAAATTATTTTCAGATGTATGCAATTGTTTTTACTGAAATTTTTAAACTGGTTTATCTTTTTTTTATAACATTCCACATAGAATAAATAGATAGTGTATTTACTGCAAGATTTAATTATGTTCTTTTATTTTGTTCTGGTTGGTAAGTTGGGTTTTTTATTGCCATGATAGTATTTTTTAGAGTATACTAAAGAAATAGAGGATAAAATCTTGTGTTGTATAGGTTAAAAGTTTTCTATTTTACATCCTTAGTGCAGGTAGAAATTTCTAGACCAATGAATCTGGGAAATATTGACTTTTAATACAATATTCCCCCAATATTTTTTTCTTTTTTTCTCAGAATTCAAAAAATTAAGAACATAATACCAATGAAATTAATATCAGATATTTCATTTGGGTTACATCCTTGTATAAGTAATGGTTTTTCTGTAATAATTCATCAATAAGCATAATTTGACAATAAAACATTTTAGAGGACATTGTGTTTTAAAAAACAGGTTTTAAAGCTGTTGGGAGAAAAAAAAATCATAGAAAGAAAGTAAAACCCCCAAGCCTTTCTGTTCTTCCATTCAGGAAAGAGCTCTCAGAAAGACTGAGATCTCTGACAGAGAAACTCTAGGATCCTCTAAATACTGTTTTAAGAAAAAAAAATTATCTGCTATGATTTAAAGAGTTTCAAGTACTATTCCAATTTTTAAAAATATTTGTGTGATTTATTATTAACTCCTTAAGAATGTGTTGTCTTACAACAGATTGTTTTAATATGTGTTTTTAACTGAAAAAAATATTTTAAAATTCAAATATTGCTTACTAATAATTCAAGATTTACTTACTTCTACAGTAATATTCTTTCTGTGATAAGAGTAATATTGCCCCAAGACCAATGCATTTTTGGAAAGTTTATTAAATCTTTTTGATAAGGGTGTTTAAATGTAAGTGGTATCATGGTTTTACTTCTTTAGTATGCTGCTTCTTTCACAGAACATAGATTTTTCCTTCACAAAACATATATTTTTCTTCAAAATAATTGCTTTGATTATGATTTAATGGAAAGGTCCCTCCCTAGCCATTCACAATGTTTTAAGGCTGTTTGGACAGAGTGCATGAAACACTACAACAGGTCAAAGATTTCCACGATGCAGGCCCTCTCCCTTGCTCAAGTAAAAATTATTTGCACGATAAATATACACCTAAAATTAGGATGCACTGTAAACTGAATTGATGACACTTCTGTATCCTGTTCTGCACCCTGTGATTTCTCCAGTCACTTTATCTTTTATATTTATACAAAACATATTTATGAGGAAGGAGTTTATCCTTTGTGGTAACTGCCTTTACAAACTGTTTTCTCCATTTGCTGTTGTAGGAATTTATTAACTGCTCTGCCACTTCTGTGGTATTGTCTGCCTGACAAATTTTTTATTGTTTTCTATCTTTTATCAAGAATATGAAACAATCAAGGATATCAATGTTAAATATATATATATATATTTATACTTTTATATCCAATTGTTATTCTCCAGATCTCAGGAAAAGTAATTTAACTTTCTGTGTTTAATGTGGCGATGACCCAGGAGCTTGGTGAGCCTGGCAGCCTTGGCAGGCATTCTTGACAGCTTGTCAAGCCTGAGGCTACTGCATGTTGTCTTTTCTCTCAATAATTAATAATTAATTAGAGTCCATGTTTTTTTAATGATGGACTGATTTAAATCTACTGGTTTTAGGGGGTTTGAATTTTTTTAAAATGCTTATTTTTTGAAAGCAAGAGAGACAAGTAAGAGGAATGGTGTACATGCCTTCAAACAAGTCAAACAATCACTGGAGGAATAAAGGCCTACCATACACATACATTTATCTGTGTATATAAGGATGTATTTGCACACAATGCATCTAGTCCCTACTGGCCAAACACAAGTGACTAAACACCTTTTTGCAAGCCCAGAAAATCAAACATTGCCTGAAGCACCTCATTTATGGATTTACCATGCACACAAAGCACAAATCCCAAAGCTGTTTGGGGTTTTTTTGTTTTTTGTTTTTTGTTTTTTTTGTCTTAATCAGTTGATATGTTTTGCAGAAATGTAGGAAAATGATACCTCTAATTTTCAAAGACACTACAAGGAGCCACAGAAGGAAGCCAGACAAGGGAGAAGGAAAGGATGCCATTTTTACATGCTGTGAATCCAGTTTTCTGGTATTATACTTCATTTCCATGTATATTATATATTACATAATAAACCTTACATAACATATATTGTACATTATACACTATCACGTGTACTGTATATTTTGTGCTATATACTGTATATTATCTCTCTTTCCATTCTGCAAAACTCGCCTTGTTTTATCTTTTGTTCTCTTGCAGAGGCCCGAGTTCAATAAAGACTCCTGATGTTGCTGAACTAGAGGAAGAAGTCCACAACTGCCCTTTGAAGTGCAATCTCCAACCTTAAAGTGAACATCCATGCTCCACACCCAGTGCCTAAGGAACACCTGTCAGAACAATAGATGAGTCCAAATATCCCCAACAGGGTTGGAGTTTCTTCCTTCGTAGATATTAGATGCTTTGTTACCAAAACCTGTCTCTCTGTACTCAGGACTCAGAAACTGATCCTACATAAAGGTATCTGCATAAGACACAAAGCCAGCTTGTTTCCAGGAACAGTTCTTCCACAGAGAAACAGAGGTTCTTTTGGTGTGTTGGTGTTCTCTTGTATGTAGGTGATAAAATACCAACAGAGAAGAAATGATTTCACACTATGCATGACAGCTCCGTACCCAGCTGCAGTCCTTGTTATACTAAGCCTCCCTGAGAGAAATTATATTTAGTCTAGTAAATGTAATTGTGTTTCTACTATTCTTAGGAAAAAAAAATCATCAGTATTCATCCATATATTTATTAAGTTTTAGACACCAGTATTTTATTATAACTACTTAACATTTGTGAAAGTTCTGTTTAACTGATACTAATAAATGGCACTACATATACACATCATTTTTCAAGCCTTCAGACTTGACATTAGTGTCAGCAATGTCTGTCTGGGTGCATAATGAAGGATGACCCAACAACAAACTGAGGCATTTCCACATACTTACAGTCTGTAACTTGAGAATTACAGCATTAAACATAAGGGAATATTCTAAAGTTCAACATGGGAGTAGAAGCATTGTCTTTTAGGTTATTTTTGGTTCTCCTCTTAGCATTGCCAGGTGGTAAACATGAGATTATGTGGAAGTTGTGACCTCCTAGTCCTTTGGAGAGTCATCCTACAAGAAGGAAAATGTATCAACACAAAAGTATTATCTTTATTTTCTGATTAACTGAATTTAGTTGCTGAATCCAAATTCCATTTGGACACACTCAGTTGATGGATTGAGATTTCTGAGGCAAATTAATTTAGGACCAGACTAACTTGCTTGTCATTTCACGTGGAGATAAATCTCAAGGTTTATCTGAACTCCAGTTGTTCATCTTATAAGAATTTGAAGTGTCAGTTTCCAATGCCTTCCTACAACCACTATTTGGTGAAATGATGGTACAACTGCAAGGATCAGAGATGCCATTTTCTGACAAAAAGATGGGAATAGGTCCTGACAGTTTGACTGCCTTATTTCTGTCCAAAGGCAGTAGCAACCGTGCCAATGTTGTTCTGGACAGTTGCTTTTATCAAAATGTTCACAAAACTTCCAGTGATGTGGATCAGACACTGACTCTAGATGATCTATTTGACTGCTTCGCTATTCTTACTGCTAGGAGAGATTTCTGTTTATGGGTGTGCAACCTAAATCTGCCTTTCATATAATTCCTTAAATTGATGTCACAGTAGTATAAGAAAAATAAATCAAAACATCTCAGAGAAAATGCTTTCATACATTTTTAGCTAACATTATCTAGAACTTCTTGAAAAAGGGTGGGTTATTATTTTTAAAATCTTAGTGCCTGCATTTGTACATATGCTGGAAACTGTAATACCGGGATTATGTAACCTATAGATCCTAAGATTACACTGTATGCATATATCCATCTCAGTGCAAAATAATAATAAAATACACACAGTTTTTTATAGCCCAGGGGGTAAGTAGTATCTGGCAGATTAATTAATTGAATATCAATCCAGGAGGAAATGTATTCCAGTGGAGGCAGTGGAACACTCCCTTTCCAATTGATCATATTTAGTTAAGAGGATTGGCAGTAGTTTGTAATTCACTCAGGTGCTGCTTTGGGCAGGGTCTGTGTTACTTAATCTAATAGCTCTTTTTCAGCTTTGATGTTGATAAAGGCCCCTGAAACTCATCTTCCTTAATTGTATTATAATAGAAAGAGTGCCCTAGGGACAATAACAAGGAATGAACCCCAAAAGACTGAATTCATTTGCTGCAATGGAATCTGTTAGGTTATGTGATAAAAGCTCGTCTGCACACCCACTGAGAGAGACAATAGCAGATGGAGACTTAAAAAATACCATTCCAGGTTACTCCCAGGTCTATCGCAGGAGCCATTAACCTACCAAAAAACCCACATTTCTACATAGAATCACAGGGGTTCAATGGCAGATTTCCCAGAAATCCAAATAAAAGACTCAGAGGAACAGATAGCATGTCTAGGCTTTTCCCAGGTCTACCTCAGGATAGTCTTAAACCCAATGTCCAGAGATGAAATTCATCAAGAAATCCATCTTTTTGACTGAGAAGAATTACTGCTGGGAAGTATGGGACACATTCTGGGTTACGGGGGAAAAGCATTTTGGGATGGCATAGGTCTTCTTTATGGGATGTTTAGAGAAGAAGACAAAGGCAAAAAAGGGGTGGATCTAGGGAATCTGAGGAGCAATGAGCATTGGAAAATAGATGTATGAAGGAAAAGAAATGTTTTGTCATATGCAAATATTTTGCAGGTCAGAAAAATTGTCTGCAAGGGATCAGTGCACTCTGCTCTATTTTCTTATTAAACTCCATTTCTAAATCATTTCCCGAGTGAGGTGCTCCCTATTTAATGTGCATATGTGGATGAGTTCTGAGTGTCAGTTCTGAGTAGGACCTCAGGTCACATCGTCCGGTGAATGAAGTACCTGGAGCAAGTATGCATGAGGGATAGGATAGTGACTTGAATCTGGCCAGCAGCTGAACTTCCACCCTATCATCTCACTCCCTTCTCACACAAGATGGAGAGTAAATAAAAGGAAGCTGGAAAGGCTTGTGGGCTGAGATAATGAAAATTTAACAAGGAAGGTAAAATATGTGTGTACAAACAAAACTAGAGGAATTAATTCACTGCTTCCCAACAAGAGGTATGTGTCCAGCCAGTTCGTGGAAACCAGGGTCTCAGAATTCCTAATAGTTACTTGGAAGTGAAATGTACAGTAATTTCACGATTACAAGGTGCACTGAGTGTAAGCCGCATTTCCAGGTATCAGCAACTTTTCATTGTTTGTCCATATATAAGACACACCTGATTATAAGCCGCACGTTACAATACAGAGTGTGATAAAAGGTATCTATTCTATCACCATCTGTTGAGACCAGGTGGGGGCAGTGATCCTTATCTCTGCAGGAGATATTATGCTAATGGGCCATTGTTCTTTATCTTTTCACAACCCACCCTTCCTCCAGCGAGTCATTTTCTGCTAATGGCCCATTGAGTCCCACTGTGT
>PYHW01010837.1:110691-126624 GCA_013186435.1 Turdus rufiventris | reverse complement strand
CTGCCTTTCTCAGCAGACACCTGTCCTCCAAACTAAAACAGCAACTTTTTGTTCTTTATCCATATATAAGCTGCACCTGATTATAAGCTGCACTTCAGGTTCAGACCAAAATTTTAGTCAAAATGGTGCGGCTTATAATCGTGAAATAACTGTACTCTCTTTTTCTTTCTTTGTGCTATTTATTGCTGAACATGGTGTCATATGGTATAGAGTATCTATTCTAGTCAGTTTGGGCCAGCAGTCCAAGTACTGTCCTTATTTAACATTTTTGGTGCCGCATCAAACAGTAGAAATCTGCTTCTTTTTTTTTAAATATAGGTCTCGTCATTCAGAATTAATACAAGATTAAGTGGGAATTAACTTCTCATAGAGGACACTGACCCTAAATGTTCTCAGACATTTGTAGAAAAGCAAGAATAGAGAATATCTGATTCCTCATTTGGTTTTTCCACCTCTTCTCTTCTAAATATATGACTCCTGACTTCAGTGGAAAAGCAAGGGAAAGAAGAGAGTTCTGCTCCTCCATTCCAAAACCTGAGGGGCTCCCATTGTCTTCCCCTTGTTAAAACAAGACTTCACTGGTTGATATAGTGTGTCTGTAATAAATGAACAAAAGAGATAAAAATCTCACTAGAAAGGTGAAAGTTTCTGTCTTTAAAACAAAACAAAGCAAAAAGCAAAACAAAAATGCATGAGCCTTTGGTGATGAGAGTGATCAAGTGCCTTGAAGATCAGTTAGTGTGTCAGTAGCAGCAAACCAGCAGGTGCAATATTAATTAAAGGCATAAGAGGACCCAGAGCTCTGAGTCATGCTATCAATTCTCTGGGTTGTGCTGGATATGGATCATAAATAAGTAATCATTCCATTCTGCTGTTGATTAAAATGTTAGTAAAAATACAAAGTTGCACAATCAGAATCTAAAACCATACCATAGCTATGAAAAATCCATAAAAGAGGTCAAAACATTTTTCCTCCTGCTTATTCCTTCTCAGATTAATACAATCTTCTTGTCACATGGATTTTCAAAAGGATAACATGTCTGAAAGATGGTATTTTAAGTTTCCATCTGCAAGTGACAAATCATTTTTCTTGAGGATTTGTATTATATTGTATATACATTTGTTTTCACTTTCTGTGGTGTAAGAGCAAACATGTACAGCAAAGTTTATATAAATCATATATAAGCTTACTTATATAAAAATTTAAAGGAGGTAAAAATCACTTTCCTTCTCAGTATTGAGTTTCTGGACCAGATTTAGTGTGCACTTTATATCCTTTTGCAAGTAACAAAAAAACCAAAAAAAACCAAAAAAAAAAAAAAAAAAAAGGTAAAGAAAATTTTTTTAGTTTTACTTTTTACTTTTTCTCTCTCAGGGCTCAGAATATCTTCTTTACAACATCAATTCCTACGTCCTTTATTTCAATGAGCAAAATGGCAGATTGATCTGTTCAGAGGCTTTACATGAAACTGTAGAACATTATACTGAAACCAGCTGGCTATTATGTGATGTGATAACATCCAGCTGAGAGGTGGCAATAAGTAGCTGGTAGGCAGTGGCATCTTAAAACGACAGCCCTTTCTGAAACAACACCAGAATAGTCGCTCACACTGATGTCTTTCGGCATGATTGATTAGGTTTCATTTAGAGAAGCACCTTCATAGTGCTCAAAGAAGATATAGAGGAAAGCTAGCTTGTGCCTGCTCGCTTGGCACGTCTCACTTTCAATGTTGTTTTTCACAATGTAAGAATTAGCTATTACAACAACTATATTTGAAATTCCTGAGTTATTGTTCATGTATGCCAAGAATATTTCTATTTTTTTAATGGGAAAAATATTCCTAACAAGCAATCAATATACGAACCTAATTAGAATCAGCAAAGAAAGAAATTTGTAAAGAAATTAATACAAAATTACTTTTATTATGAAATTAAATAGAGAAAAATATGTTCAATGGCTAAGTATTAATTACATAAAGAGCCTATGACCAGAGTATCTGAGTGCTCATTTATAAAGGAAACAATAAAAAAGAAAATAATGTGAATTCACACTGCATTTAATATACAAACTGAAATGTATTCATCTTGACATGGTATGGGGAAACCAGATCTTTTCTCAGTCAAAAATGAAAGGCATTTTTGTGTTTTTTTTGTCTGAAGCAAAAGTAAACAAACAAAACCCCTCTAAATCTTCCTCAACTAGAGTAACAAGTTATTACTTTTCTGGGGAAAAAAAACCCAAAAAAACCCAAAAAAAGAACTCCAAAAAAACCCCATCAATTTGAAGCTTTTTGGAGGCAGGAGGGGTTGTGTTTGCTTTTCTTAATCTTTTCAAGGAAATGATGTATCATCAAAAACATGAAAAAATGAAGGATGACATAGAATGAAATATTATTATTTATTTCCTTAAAAAATAATAAATTGCTTCCTCTGGGTCCAGTAGTGTTAGAAAAGAGGAAAGAGATAGTGCATGGCAATGCCTTCTTGATCTTACATTTCTGTTCATCTCTGTATACATGTTAAAATTGCAGCTACACCTCACCTCTCTAAGAGCACTCACCTCTGAATTCTATACTCCTCTGCTGCTTCAAACCAAAAGGCCAAAGCTGGGGCTGAGGTATGAGGTGATGAGCAGTTGCTGTGATCTAACCTACAAGTTGCTTTGGCACATGAGGTAGCAGAGTGTATTTCTGGTGCATGGTTACCCATTTTCTCCCTTGCCAAATGGAATAGCTGGGATTTGAGATCCACCTAGCAGCAATCAATGAATTGCAAAACAGTGACTGCAGCTTGCTGGGTGAGAGATAAAAGAAGCGTGGTTGTGAGCACAGGAAAGAAAGGGAACAGTTACAAGCTGCCTTCAAGGAAATTGAGCTTTAAAAACATGAAAACACTAAATGAACCACATAATTACCTGGGGAAAGAGGAAGCAAAAAATCACAGAATAAATGGATGCAACAAAGAAGGAACATTTTAGATTTGTTTATTTATTTATGTACATGGGTTTTTTTAGCATCTCTGAAAGGTCTCAGTAGGACATGGAAAGACATAGGATTAGCTGCAATTCAGCTGAAATATTAACTGGAATCTAGAGAAAACATTAAAATAAACATTTAGTAAGATATCATTGGTTGTTCCTATGTTCCTTTGTGACTATATTAGATTATGAATTTGTAAATTTTATAGTAAGAGAGATGAAATTTTTTTTAATGTCTTTCAGGAAAAAAGTAATTCTTCTCCAGTAAGAGTTGATATCTCAGGTCATATATCTTGACGATGGTACAAAAAAAATAAAAGAGAGAGAAAAACCCTACCAACACACCTTTGGAAGAAACCTTTAAAATCAAAGTAAACTTGAGGCAATCACAATGAATGACAAATTTACATGAAAGCCACTAAGTTTACATTCATCTACAACATTTCTCCCTTACTACATCTATTTTAAAATTAAAACACGTAACAATTGTTATGAACACATTCTTTTTATCCCACAATCCATTTTCGATAATAAGAGCTTTTTAAGCTTCACAATACTTCAATCACAAAATTAATTAATTGGGCTTTTGTGATATATATCATCCTTAATTCAAAGCTTTATTTCTTGAATAATATACTGAATTTATTCCAGAAGATATTATTTTTATGTTCTTAAGATACTCTATCTTACAGAATAATTTTAATATGAATTTACTAAAAATTTTGCTATTGTGTTGTTTTTTGGGGTTTTTTTTTGTGCTTTAAGCAGTTATGTGAATTATCAAATAAAAGACATTACCAGGAGTGAAATCAAATGGATAAAACTGTGGGTCTTTTTCTCTGGAAAAGTTTTATACTATGTCTCTATGATTGCCATTCTCACAGTTCTTTGAGTAAATCTATAAAGCAGGGGACAGAAATTCTGCTATGACAAAAGAGATGTTCCACAAAAACTGCAATTCCTTGTATGTCATGGTTGATCAGATGCATTAATTAACATAACCAACCCCCCAAATCAAGGGAAAAAACTTTCATATCACTATGGAAGACATTAGGTAAAATTCATCTTTCTGTTTATTCTGAATCATATTGCAATTATCCAGCATTAAATACAGTGTAAAAACTATAAAGAAGTGTATTATCCTTTCTAAAAGGAAAATAGGAAATTTAGATAATGTAAATAGGAAAAAAGAAGCATTTTATGAGAATGATTTTCAAACTATCTCAGAAACCAGTCCACATTAAGTCATGCTCAGATCTGACTATTTCTCTCTAAACATGATTTCTGCAGGGAATAAAAAAGAGAAAAGAAAACTTAGAACATTATTATACTCATGTGGCAGCACATTTCGAGAATGAACATTTTCAGTCATAGACTTTGCTTAAGTGTCATTGTAGTTAATGGAGATTTAATTTGTGTAACAAATAAGTTCTGAAGACTTGATTGTGTCCTCTCAACATAGGCATGAAGTGCTATTTCAAGTGACCTGTGACAACCTATCCAGTGTCCAGTTGATGCACTGGAACTTAAGCCTTCTGTATATTTTATGTCAACTCTGACAGCTACTATGACGGATCAAGTCTGTGACAGGCTAGGACAGTCAAATACCACCAGACAATTCATTTTATCTGTAGGTGCCTATTACCTTGATCCAAATATCACTCTAAGACTTCAGGTTTCAAGAGAAGTCCTAAAAATTGGGACCATATTGATGGATAATATGGCAACATGCCTCAAATGTAAATGTCTCTTATGTCTCTTCTCTGAGCTGGGGAGAGGGAGAGGGCATATACCCTTTAAGTATTAATACATAATTATGTATTATGTATATTTAATATATAGATAACCATTTACTTAATATATAGCTAAACATTTTTTAAAATGTTACTTAAAAATAAGTTCACCTATTATGTTTTCAATAATTTTCCATTCTGAAAATATTTGTAGCAAATCTACACATTTCACACAGATGTACAAACAAACCTGTGACCATACATACACATATGCCCTTTTATTCTACTGTGCCTCCTCACCTCATACTCACATTCGCAACAGAATAAAAGCCTATTAATAAAACCAAAGACTAGAAGAAGTCTAGCAACTAAATTCCTATTTCTCGCATTTTTGCAATCAGTAATATGTTTAACTTATTCCCTAGTACCTACCTGGAAAGCAATCCAATTGTTGAAATAGTCTTTTTTTCCTCAGCTGAAAAAAATTGTAACATATGTTCATAGATTACTTTGGAAAACAGGATTCTAGCTGATCTGTAGAAAAGTGTCCCAATAATTAAGTTATTAAATTGTCCACCATTAAGTGTGGTCAGCTAATGATGCCAGCAAGGATGTCACTCCAAGTGCTGGTGGGCACCAAATACTACAAGACATTTACCTACAAGTAAGTTCTGGGAAGCAAATCATACTTGGGCAGATGAACAATACAGGGAGAAAAATGTGAAAATGTTTCTAAAGGGCAAGGTAAACTCACAGTCTGCTGTTAGAAATGGTTTTTTATTCCATGTTTGCAACCAACTATCAAATTACTAGGAACTGAGGAAACCTTTGAAATAACAGAAAAGAGAAAGTTGAGTTCCATCTTAAAAAACCAAAAATCAAATGTAAGATAAAGTTTATGAGGAAATTTTAAACTAAAGACTGAGGAAAATCCAACTTCAAGGGTGAAGTAATAAAATCTCTGCAGTATTACAAACCCTGACATAACTCAATAATTTTGAGAGAGGTAACAGACAAAATCTCTATATAATCTCTATTAAAAAGACTATTGAAACAGAACACATGAAAAAAGTTATAGCCAGAATGGTGCCAGAAATATAATTAAAGAAATGTAAAGAATTTGGTAGCCAAGATCAAACCCAGACTTTGTAAAAGTATATTATGATACTAGGGATTGAAGAACATGAAGGAAGTCAGATAACCAGAGCAGCACTGTGCCTTGGATTTTAGCAGACAATTTACATTAAGAATGGCAGAAGCTGTTTGTGTGGAAGAATGGGACTGTGTGTTAAAAGAAAGATTAGATTGAAATATGGAAATACACAGAGCAAAATAAACACTGACAAGGGACATTTATTTGTAGGAAAAGTGTGTGCCCAAATAGAACAGTATAGCAGTAAGGTTGTACTATCAACACCTTGGAACACTTAGATATGAAATACTGGAGAAAAATATTTTTGCAGGTGTATGCAATGACTGTTATATCTATTAAATTTCCTTAATTAAGTCAAATACGATACACCTTTTTGTTATCAGATTATTTTCTCTACATAGAATTCCAGGAAGCTTTCTGGAAGGACTCTCTGAAAAGTCACTATGGTGTTTCACAGTAATAAAAGGAAGCTGCACAGATGGATTAATAACTGCATAAAATAAAGGCAACAAAGGACTAGTTAGACCATATAGTCTGCTGAATTCAAGGAGAATAAACAATGAAATTTCAGAGTAATTTCCTCAAAGACTTCTGCTAGTCAATATATTCAGTTTATCAATAATTAAATGTTAAAGTTTACTGATAATGTGTGATTACTGTAGAAAGATCTTGCACTGCTGTTTGCTAATCATAACTGCAAACAAAATTTGGTACTAAGGTGAGAAAAGTGCACCTGAAAAACACCAAAAATTTAATGTTATCACTTTATTAAAAAAATAAATAAATAAATAAAAAACCCTCAAACCAAAACATATCAGCTTGAAGCTCAGCAATGATTAAAAATAAAATTAGAATCATTAGGACAAAAACAAAAGAGAAGTCAAAATTATCTCACTGCATAAATCTAAGTGGATTCACATTTTGTCTACAAATTATAATAAAGACTCTTCTGCCTCAAAAAAGGGATACAGAAGAACAAAAATAGCGCAGGGACAAAACACAAGATGTTCATAATTACAGAAGAGTTTACATGTGAAGAAGGATTGAATAAGCTAGGATCTTCCAGAAAGACAAAAAGAGAAGATAGATGGAATTATGTATGTGTTAAGAAAATTAAAACCCTAGGGGATAAAGATGTATTGTTTTAAAAGTAAGACTAGAAAAAAAAAAATTAAACCCACCACACAATGAGGAAAAAGAAAGTTTTTATTTATTTTCTTTTTAAGAAAGGGACTTTATATTCACTTTTCATGCCTTCAGGACACCAGCAGACTTTGTAACCTCTTTCACTGTCTAGAATTCTGGCAGTCTGTACTCCAGATCAGCTCCACTATGGTGTCGCTGTAACTTTAGGTCAGACTGCTGGGAAAAGAGCTGTGAGGGGAGCATTAGCTGCATTCCCCCATCCTTCATTACAGAATTGGATTTAAGTTCACAGCCTTGCCCTTGCCTGATCTGTACTGCAGGTGTGCTTGGCTACACGTCTTGCTAACACTGACCTGCTAACTTGACTGGCTGCCTTGATTATTGCCCTGCTTTAACCAAGTTCGGGCTTGTTCGTCACTTTGGGCTTGTTGAAACTGGTTATTGTTGACTTTCTGAGCAGACAGTTCTGGATCACTGGGATAAACCCCTTCATAGGACTGTCACTGCTTGCCTTACTGTCCCCCTCAGCTCTTTACCCACACACAGAAAAAATTATATCTCATGATTCTTTGGAGGGTAAAAAACAACCCAGTTCCTCTGCTTATGACAAGGGGTTTATCTTTATACTACTTTGTATAAACATTGAAATTCTTTCTGTAGA
The DNA here is from genome assembly GCA_013186435.1 of Turdus rufiventris. Lineage (NCBI taxonomy): Eukaryota > Metazoa > Chordata > Aves > Passeriformes > Turdidae > Turdus > Turdus rufiventris. Next base: position 118,954 of record PYHW01010837.1, on the reverse strand, counting down.
TGGCTGGGGCCAAATTATTGTCATGCCCAAGGTCTACAATCCCTTGCCTAATTGGTAAATACTCTTTAGTTATGTTTTCTGTTGATATATTTGGTTCTGGTAAAAGGTGATTGGTTAAGCTCAGTATTTCTTGATGACATTTCATGAAGTTCTATAACTTTAATGCTTTTTTTCATATGGTTTCACCCAGAAGCTTCTGTGTTCTAAGGCAAGTGAATAAAATACATTCCTGTTCTGAACAGGAAGATTGCCATAAACTATTTTAAAAATAGGTCTTCAGTAACAAAGAAATAATTTAAAAAGTGAGAAAAAAAAAGCAACAGATAAAAGCACTATAAGTGATCATTTTGTTGGGGAAAAATGGTTGGGATTTTTTGAGAAAACACAAAAAAAGTTACGGAAAACACATATTCACTTTGGTAACTGTAATCACAGGTTTGTTAATAGGAAATTCATATACTGTGATATCCAATGTCTTATACAGATTTGAACTCAATTCTATTGGATCTAATTTGAAATTTTTAAATTCTATATTATTGTACATTCTGGAGAAAAAAATCTGTCTTTCAGCAAGTAGAGGTTCACATATGAAACACTTTTCTCTGAAATTGTTACAATGCAAAAAATATTTTTAAATGTTTCATTTTTCATATTTCAGTCTTTTCCAAAACAAAAAAAAAACCCAGCATTGCTTGACTGAATTTTTGTTTTGACTAGTTGTAGGGTTTTATTAAAAAGATAAGTAATATTAACCCTTAAAAGTAAAAATAAGTAAATACATAAATTTGAGATCAAACAATAAACATTATGACCATACAGAATGATCACACAGTTCTGCACTCACCATTAAAAATGTTTTCACAATATGACTGTTGATGACAGCAATTGTTAGAGAGAAAGATTACCTCTCTTCTAAATATAGATTTTTGAAAAACACAAGTGACAACAAATCCTATAATATTATTCTGTAACTAGCAGTATCCCTTGTACTTTTAAAAATGCCTGTTCATTAGCTTTTAAATAAATATCTTTCCCGAAAAGTGGGCTAGGAGTAGTATAATAACAATATCTCTGTGGAAAGCATGGCTTAGTGATCCTTTGCAAAAGATAAAAGTTTCTGATGGAAAGTGTTTCCATGGGAGAGAGCTGTTGAGTAGCTTAAAAAATTCTACCTACATGTTTTAACTTAAAATTACTGTTTCACATTACTGTTGATAGACTAACGCAGAGGTTAATATTGAGAACTGCCTGTATACATGGCCTTCATTAACACCATATAATTATACTGAGATTTCTTGAGCTTGACTTGTCAGAGAAGATCTTATCTAGATGAATGGTTTTTCTTACTTTGAATGCTTGAATGAATCTGAGAGTCATTTGGCACTTGGCAGCCTACATTATGACATGTTATCAGCCAAGTAGTGCAAAGAAAAAATTAATTATTTCAAAGAAGAAATACATGATAGAAATATTTTAAAATGTAACAATAGCTGTGTTGGCTCTAAGGAGAGAGAAAAAAAATGACAAAGCGGAGACAAGTCCAGTGAAGAAGAACATCTTTCTTCAGAAACTTGCAACAAGGTTACCTATCAGTGAACACAGCTGTCAACTATCAATCCCCAGCTGAAACATTATTTGGAGAACGAAAGCTAAAGCAATTCATGAAATGTTTCATTGTCCTCATCCCCGTAAATTAATGCAACCACTTTTGCTGTTATTGTCACTGTCTTCAGGGTGTTTTTTGACATTCTTTCTTTCAAGGATAGTCAGAAGACAAATTGCATATTGAGATAAAATGTTGGAATGCTTTTTTTTTTTTTTTTTCCTATTTAATTCAAATGCTGTGGCTTTGTCATTGATTTGGTTACTTGATTTTGGGAATTCTTAGCACAGCACACAAATGCAACTGTTGCTTCATAAGAAGGCTCGAAAACTTGCAGATGTTTGGCCACTGTTTATAGAAGAATTACATTTAAATTTCATTCTGCAATAGTGAGATAAGTGGCTGCCCTAATGTATAAAGACACATAACAGAAATTTGAAGGATTCATGTGGTGATCCTTGTCTACTCTTTATAACCTCCTTAATATAAACCGCATAAATCTTAGTATTTGTTAGATTTTTTTTCAAGAATTGTACTTAGGGAATCATGGACTCACAGAATACAAGGGGTTGGAAGGGACCCCTGGAGATCATCTAGTCCAACCCCCCCTACTTAAGCAGGTTCTACCAGAGCAGATTGCTCAGGGCTGCTGTCAGGTGGGTTTTGAACACTTTCATAGAAGACTACTTATTATACATGCAGTCACATCTCTCAACATTTTTAGACCAATGTAACTTATAATTTTTATTTGCTTGACATTAATGCAGATTAAAATACAATGTTAGTTAAAAACACGATAATTCCCGCTCAATAATGCTACCTGACTACTCTGATTACCTCTAAAACAAGAAGATAAAATTATCTGTAACTTTTCTTTGTCTGTGAATACAGATAATTTGATGTCTGAATCTAAATTTTATAGAACATGGATACTACAGTGAACAGTTAGATTTCTTTCAGGTTGGTGGTGCACTTCTGAGTATTGGGATTCTGTATGTGGTCATGATCCCTAATTTTGGACTCTGTGGGCTAGATAAAATCAAAAAGGACTCCTCTTAGGAAAAAAAAAAAAACAAAATACACAAAAACATGCAAAACCATGCAAAACCACACCAAAAAGAAGAAAACAAAGAAACAAACAAAACCAATAAAACCCACAAATAAAACCCCAAACAACAAAACTGCAAAAAACAACTATGTGAATTTCCACAATTATTTGATGGGGAGCAATTGATGCTGCTGCACACTGCTACTTTAGATATCAGGTTAACAGTAAAGTAAAATAAGCATTTCACCATCTGATACTGATGCTTGTTGTAAACTTATAGAAACATGTAAAGGAGCAAATTTTAAAATATGAACAATCTCAGATTTCCCATTTCTTCATTGAATGTCATCTTTTTAGGACAAGGACTCCTTAACAAGGACTCCTTATCTTACCAGGGAGACTAACTCAAAAAAAAAAAAAAAAAAAAATTAAATTATGTCAGTATTTTACGGCAGTAAAGCCTCAAATAACGAACAGATATTTTCAGTGTTGCAATATGTGTCCAATAAAGACTTGCCATATATAACACTCTTATCTCCAAACTTAAAACAGCAGCAAAAATAATCACAAATGTAATTTGATAATCTGTCATCATACAGTTATTTCAAAATTGAAAATAGCATAAATGCTTTCTACCATTATTATTTAGCCCCTAGGTTAATTGCTTATGAGTGATAGACTAAGCTTCTAGACCTTATCCTCCTGAGAGGATACTAATGCCCTTTTGTCCTTTAATTTAATGCACTGTTTCTTTTGGTTTTAAAGAAACAAATACTTCAACAAAAAATAATCTCTTAATTTGTGTGTCCTTTAAAATTGTGTTAATCCTCACAGCTCTGCGGAAAGTTAGATTGATTATCAGAGAGGAACTGAAGACATTCATTGGACCTTTTCTTTCTTTTTCTGTATCTACCAAAAGCAACATCTGTCTACTATAATTGTTTTTCTCTCTCTCTCTTCATTTCTTCAGACCTTTCAACCTAGGTCAAATTGCTAGAATCTTTTCCTCATTTTTCAGTAATTTTGCAAAGTGACTTCAAAATATTATTTAAAAAAAATTCTGTCATTATAAAATTATCTTACACTACAGCAACGGATCTAGTTTACACACTAAGTTGTTGAAGGTGGTGACGGATACTTTGAGTCCTAAACTGCACTTTGCAGCAATGCAGTGTGAGACTACTAGCAGAAATCATGGATCTATAGCAAAGCCACTGAAAGCAATTGCCATTTTCCATATACACCTTATAAATACTCTTTCCATACTCTTGTCAATGCTGCTTTCAAGCCCTTAATGTCTCGTTTTTACTGATTGCTGTTAGCAGACTGGCCATGGGCAGTGAATGACTGTAGTGAGATTGGCAGCCAGCAAAAGATCTTTGGAGAGGGATAATACCCAATGTGGGGATAAACTAGACTGAAATGCTTGAAATAGGACCTTGCACCAGCAAATAGATTATTTCCTATACTATAATACACGTGGGGCTTTTAATCAGATTATTTCTATATTATATCTAGATTAGCTAAATCTGGCTAACCAGGTTTTTTGAATATTTGGAGAACTTCCAGGCTTGAAATGCAAATTTCCTTAATTTTCAAGTATGATAAAAAGTCTATTCAGTTTGGGAATCTACTCTCTAAACACACTTTTTGATGCATGGTTAAGACAGTTTTATGATTCAGTAACATTGAAACAGGCAAATTAATAGGACCTTTAGAGATTTGTTAATCAAACTTTTGAAGTGTGGATAGCTAATAGTCCTTAGCCATACTTGATGGTTAAAGTACATAACACTTTACAAACATCAAATAATTACAGTCTTAGCTTCTTTAGGTGCTAGGAAAATCTTTTTAGCATTAATGTGCAGACAAGGAAACTGAGGCAAGGGCAGCTTCCCAGTTTTAGAATATCCTACTGATTGTAGAGAGATGATATCACTATCCACACGGCATTGATGTGGGCATTTACAAAAAATATTGAGGAAACATTGGGCAAGGTTATACTCTTCTACCATTTTTCACAGCATGAAATGCAATGGTGTAATATCTGTTATTAAAACATCCATATATTAGTTGCAAGAATGAGTTGCTCAACGATAATTTCTGCTACCATTGAGAAAGTGCAGGCTTAAAGGAAAATCCCATTCATCCACTTTGGAAGGGAAGGTGAAGAGGGATTTTGTAGTACACATTGTAAAACTAGAAAGTTAAAATTAAACAGGTGAAAAATAAGAACTCTAGAAATTTTATATAAATGGTGAAGAACTTATAGCTCTGGTAGTCTATGTCATTCCCAGGGTGAGCTTTATGGGTTCTTTTGTTATCTGTGGTTTTTTTAGCAGTCATTCAAAAATTGAAAGTGTATAAACATACTGAGAAAGGAAAATCTCTGGTGTATTTTGACTATATAGTAGAAACTCCCGAACTGAGTTCAAGGTTGCAATGCTTGTTTTTATTTTGATCCTTTCTTTTACATACTCAATTTTCAGAGTTTTGCTATCTTACACAGATTTTTATGTTAGGACCGTTTCCTTATGGATGCAAATGAACTGCTTTAGTAGGTTCAATTTTACTTGTCCTTTCCACTCTTTATTTTTTTTACTCTTCCTTTGTTCAGCACATGTAAGAGAAAATTTTACAATCTAATTCTTCTAGGTAACATAGTATGCTACTTACAGAAATTTTAAAAAAACCCTAATATTTACTTTATTGCGCTATCTAGTGGAAAACAAATTTCCAGGTCTAGGCATGAATTACTACAAAACATTTCCTCATTCAACTAGTCAATTTCCTATTTTCTACAGAGAATTTCAGATAATAATTTTTTTATAACACTTGCAAAGTTGGTTTCTTTTTTTTTTTTTTTTTGTAATTTACTACAATGACTGGATGTTGTGCGATAATTGAAGAATAGTTCCTCACATATTTCCATAGTGCTCTGGAGATATACTCCATAACTCCCACATCTGCTCAAAATTCAAAAACCAGAATTACAAAATAAATCAAGAAACTTTTGATTTTATTTCATGAGTCAGTGAGAAAACATGATGTTGTGGTTTTAGCTAGGATAGAGTAATTTCATAGTGGCTATTACAGTGCAGGTATTTTTTTTTTTTATTCAGAATGAGAATTGCGTTGATAACACACAGATGTGTTGGCTTTTTGTTGTCATGTTTATCCTAAGTCAAGGACTTTTTTGTCTCATGCTCTGCTGGTGAGGAGGGATGCAAAAGAAACTGGGAGGGAGCACAGCTGGGACAGGTAACCTGAACTAGGCAAAGGGATTTGCACACCTAAGAATGTCCTGCCTGGTATATAAACTGGGAGAGTTATCCAGAAAGGAAGATGATCTGGGTTCAGGTAGGGAGGTTCAACATTGGTCAGTGACGTGGTGAGAAAGTTTATTGTACATCACTCCTTTTCCCCTTTGTAGTATCATTATTATTATAATTAATCATCATTATTTCATTTTACTTTATTACGTGTAAGAAGAGTGGTTTGCACGAGTGGCTCAGTGGTACTTAATTTCCAGCTGGGCTTAAACCACAATGTATGGTTTAGCTATCACTATATCTAACTCTAAAATGTCACTCACTTCAGAATGTCCCTGCTTCTAAGGTTTACAAGTGCTTTATGAATGTGTCTAGCTCCTACAAGACTGAATGACTGGCATAGGGATAGACAGTGTGATCTTTCATATTTATCAAGTTCTTCAAAAACAGGAAAGAGGTATTGAACAATTACCATGGTTACAACTTCAAATACTACCGCCCAAAACAAGAATTTAAGCTAAAAGTTTAATTATTCCTGAATTATTAATGAATACATATGCAGTATGCGGGATATAATAATAATAGTAATAATAATAATAATAATAATAATAAACAAAAACAACATTGCAATTTAAGCAATGTCCTGAAAATCCTATATGCCTCATGAGGAAGTCAGAGGAACCAAATTCTCTATTAGAAAAGGCTTAAAAATAGATTGAAAGTTGACATTAAAGCTGAAAATGTCAGGAGTTATCATCCATTCCCCTGTTCTACTTCTTGAAAAACAAAAATTAAATCAAGCAATTCCCCCACTCCTCCAATACCACAAAAAAAAAAAGCCACCCCAAAGACCAAAATACACTGCTACTTGTCTCTTTTATCTTCTGGCAATATAAAAACATCCTAAGTTTCATAAACCAATGAAGAATATAAAAATTAAAAAGGTATTTTCATCTTAACACTCAAAGGAAAAAAATTATTCTCCTCTAATAATACTGATATTTACATGAAGCATAATTAATATTTTCAGAGAATGAGCAAGGAGTTTATGGAAACTTGGTTCAAAACTGAATTAATATATTTAATTGGGTGCTTCATTGTTGAAATGAAGAGGCATTAATTAGACATGAGAGATTTGAAACCGGACAAGAGATATGCTTGGAGTCCCAGAATAGCTTTTCAGACCTTTGGTGTCAGAAGAGTGAAGCAGATCTTACAATGGGGTATGCAGAAAATTAAGAATTACCAGATGGTTTTACACAAATGCTAGGATGCCATTTTTTCAGCAGCCTAGACAAGAAGTAGGGAATGAGATGCATATAATTTAGACCTTGAACAAATAAATTTTGTTTTAAAAATATTTAGTTGACTAATTATATCAGATACCAGTGTCATTAAACTCTGGATTTTCTTTTAGTTGTTGTTATAACTGTTAAAAGATTGAAACCCTAAGAGGCTTGGGTTTTATGGGTCACGCACTGAGACATTAGAATGAAAGAGCTGTGGAATTTGTAACCTGAAGTTATGGAATCAATCCACTGTGAAAAAGGTGCAAAAGATTGGATCTAGGTAGTCAACAGATAATGTTAAGAAGACAGTAAGTCTTACTCTAGAGGAAATGTTTGCCTCACCTTTTGTGAGCACTCAGGTAACCTGAGCATTTCATTGTTCTAGGACTAGCTGGAGGTGATTCCTTCTAATACACAGTAGACAACTGATTAAAGCACTCAGTGATGATGTGTACACGCAAATTAAGGACTTACAGTAATTTCACAATTATAAGCTGCATCATTTTGACTAAAATTTTGGTCCGAACCTGAAGTGTGGCTTATAATCAGGTGTGTCTTACATATCGACAAAGAACGAAAAGTTGCTGTTTTAGTTTGGAGGACAGGTGTCTGCTGAGAAAGCCAGGAGTTTCTCTGTGAAATGGACAATGTAAATCTCCTGCCTCCAAATTATAATAACTTTGAAATCAAGGGGCTTTCAGGCAAAGATATGGGAATTAGGAATAACAGTTCTTTTCTAGGGAAATTCAAATAGAAATACAGTACTACAAAGAAACAAACTCCAAACCCTGACAAAGTCAGAGTGCAGCCTGACAACCCGTCAGGCAGGGTGTTTTGGTAGCAGTCCCATTCCATGGTGGTTGCAGTCCTCTTGCAGTGACAGATATGATTCAACTGGAGCAGTGCTCCTGTAGAAGGTGCAGTTTCCCTCCGAAGATCCCGTGGTGATGTGGAGAAATCTGGTTTTCCTCTGGAGTCCAGAAGAGAAAGGGGCTCCCTTAGTGTCCTTAGTGTCCCAAAACCTTTTTCTTTTTTTTTTTTTTTTTTTTTT
>PYHW01010837.1:77150-103303 GCA_013186435.1 Turdus rufiventris | reverse complement strand
TGCCATTCAAACTTATCTGAAAGTCAGTGAAGTGACTTCATTTTTCTCCTATACAAAAGCTCTTTATACTTTCAGTGTTTTCTTAGATAACCCAGCCCATCCTCAGTCTCATAATTTCTTCTAGTTTTTCTTTGATTTTACGTGTGTCCTGGTTTAGGGCAAATTTGGGAGAAAACTTCCAAGGGGGTCTCTCTAGGAAGCAGATTCAAGTGGTGCCTCCCCCAACTGGTTTGGGAAAAGATTTCCTTGGAGAAAAGCAGGAAAAAAATGTTTATTTAGCAAGTGAAGCATTCACAAGCATAAACAAATAAATAATATTAATCAATATAACCATTGTTCCGAAGAGATGGCAAATTGAGAAATCCTTGTCACAGCTTGGCCCCCTCAGTTGTCTCCTGTCTATCCCTCCTTTGCTGGAAAATGCTGCACCCCAGGTCCTGGTGGGCCACAGGTGTGAGCTCCTGGTGGGTTTTTTTGGGTTTTAAAATGCAGAGTAGGGCTGATCAGTTCCAGGAAAAACAAAAACCACAGCATGAGGAACTTCTCTGCCACGCCTAGCTAATAAAATAATGAAAACCAAAGGAGAGCTTGCTCCTGCAAAGAATACAGTCCATGAGAGGGAAACCTGAAAGATCTTATCTTCATGTTTTGAAAACAACCGCCTGAGACATTCCACCGCTTCTCCTTCTGCCCCACTTCACTCTAAGATTTAGTTTTGAAGGTGCAAAGCTTATTTCTGGGCTAGACAGATAAATGGGGATACAATTCAGCCTCATAAAGTCACTTGAGGACAACACATCTCCTAATTTTTTCCCATTATCATTATATTCCACATTGAAATTCAGACATATGCCATCCAGTTTCATTATTTGTTACTTGTAGTCTAGAAAGATGAATAAAACAAGCAAGAAAACAGAAACAAGGCTATAATTTTACTTTTTTTTTAAATTTCTGCTAGAAGATAAACCAGATTACTTCTTTTCCACATAATGTACAAGACATGAGAGAAGATGGGACCTTTCCTAATGAAGACACATCTGCTTCACCACTGATTGAATATCCTAACAAGATTACTGCTGGAGCCTTTTCTTTCCTTAAAAGTTAGTTCACCCAGACAGATAGAAGTATGGACCAGCTTTCCAGCTCTGTGATATATGGCAGATGTCTCAGTGTACCCTATAGACAAAACACAGACATGAGTCTGTGTAGTGTTACTGTGATTCAGTGTCATCCATGCCATAATGTTCTAAGATAACATCTACAGCTACAAATAGATGTACGCTCCTATATATCTATACCTCTCAGGTGAAACCAAGCAGGAATAATTTTTAAACCATAAAGAAATTATTTAAGGCAATCACATAATGCCTATAGCTTTTGTCCAGTAAAAATATATTTTAAAAAATAAAAATATTAATGCAATCAATGTGTGTGTTATAGCTGCCAGCGTCTTAAAGAACGAAGTATTTATAAGTTGTCTGAATAATTATTTAATATCTGTTTAATATCTGTTTCTGTGGTCTGGACCATCTGTACAGCCACATGAACTTTTTGTTAAAAAAAGAATTTGAAAGTAGTTGAGCTTTGCTCAAGACAAAAAAAAACCCAAAAAAAACCCAACCAACCAAACAAAAAAAACCCCAAAAAAACCCTTGCCATTGCTGCTCTAAAGTTATTAAGAACTTCACAATCTGAAATATTTTGCAAAGCCAGAAAAGGACTTCTTTCATGATTCTTCATCTTCTGAGGCTGGTACAGAGCAAAGATGAGTCTTGAACATATGATTGTTCTTATATTCAGAACCATCTCCAGCAACGAAGGTGTATATTTCATTTCTAACGAAGGTTAATAAAACATGCCTACAAAAGTTGAAGTTGTCTGTAGAGCAAAATTTTTCAATATAGCTTACTTAGCTTCCACTACACTTTATGTACACAGAAAGTGCTCGAGTTTCTTTGTGAAGTGGATATAAAAGGATTTATCTTAAGTCAAGGCATGTCATTATGGGGGTTTTTTTGACTGTTACTATTGTAAATAGACACACAGCAATGCTTAAAATAACATTTTACTCTTAACAAATAAATTGCAATTGATGAACAATCAGAATTAAGATTTTTTTGGTTGAATGTTGAACCTCTGAGTTCTACTTTGGACACTAAACCCTACCTAGTCACTTTCTTGGAGGATCGAGGATCAGATATGGTCCGCTTATAACACCACCTTAGTGCTGAATTTATAAATAAGCGATGATGCCTGAAAATCAGGCCTTGTGTGAGTGGTAGAGAATACAGAGGTATGTTACTAGGTAGCAGAAAACAAAATGAGACTCCCTTCAGTGGCCTTATTCCTGAGAAGAGTTGTCCTGAATTATATGTATCTCAGGAGTGCCTCTGTGCTTCGATTTAGTCAGAAGGGAAGATGGTGCCTGAGTTGCACTGGGATGGTGCACTGAGACTTTTCAGCTTTAAAGCTGTCATGCTGTGGGAGCCTGCAGAGGCCCTACAGATAAAACTATGTAAGACTGACATTTGCTGAATACAGTCCTTAATGATCACACTAGATCTCTCTAAAGTAATTTGTGATTTGAAAGCTGGAAAAACACACTGTTAAGGGAAAAGGTAAAAAGCTGTAATGAAGATAAGAGGAACCCAACAATTCACATTCTGCATTTTTTGGAAGAAAGTTGTTGCCTGTGATCCCAAGGAACTGAGTATTATGTCAGCTTACATGAATAATTTTACCAACAAAATAACAGAGCTAGTCTTGCCAATTTAAATTCCATCTCACATTCCATTATCTTCTGGATATATAGACAAACACAAAGATGAAGGCCAGTTATTTTGTGAGTCCTCTTTTGTGAATGCACTGCTTGGACTGCAGCTGCCTCTATCTTGGAAAAAAAGGAAAGAAAGGAGAGCAGGAGAAATGGGAAAGTAATGCTTACATCTCCATTTCTAAAGCATTTCTAAAAGACAGAATTAGGGCAAAGATATGGGTAAAAAGTATTTATACTCGCAGTAGCTGTAATGCAAGAGAATAATTCTTTGGATATCCAAATGAAATGAAAAAAGAATTTGAGGAAGTAATGGGGGGATGTCAGTGTGTTTTTTTGAAGAGCTGAGAAAAGAATACAGGAGTAGCAGGTCTTAACTAAATGATTCATTGTGAATACTGAACTCTCGATGCAGTCTTTATTAGCTGGTGAATCATTTGTGGCACATTTTTGCAGATGCATTGTTTCTCTCAACAATGGAACCTATTATGTCAAGTAAAGCATCCAAATAGTGTTACTCATGATTTTATTTTCTCCTCTCCAGTTTATGTATTTCTTATTGTTTTCTTACCCTATGCCTTTTCAGAGTGTGTGCTGAGACAAATGGGTACATTTCCTTTTAAGTATGTTTTTCCTCCTCAAAGACTTGTTTTGTTTTGTTTTGTCTGCCTGAGAGCTGCAAAAGAAACAAGTTGTATTTGGGCACAGAGCAATAATAAAACCATTGTACTGTTAGATGTTGCAGCATTAAAGAACATGATGCTATTGCATGTTTTTGATATTTGGAACCTTAGTCTAGAAAATGCAATTCTAAACTTTTAGCTCCGAATAAAATTGAAAAAATTAAAATTGAAAAAAGGGGATAATCTCATTGTCTGACACAAAGATGTATTAATATTATGCATGCTATATGTCTTAATGACACTAAAAGTAAAATGTTTCAAAGAAATTTTCATATAACAATATATCTTTCAATGTCATATCACCATCTCAGCAGCAGTATCAGTGAAATTTAGTTAATATCAGCTCTTTTAGATGTCAGATTTAGCTTCACTCTTCAATAAAGGGGAAAACTATCTTTTCCATCCCACCTCTCCATAAATACCTGCAATTCTCTGGGCTTCCTTCTCTATTGTAACTACTGAAAATGCCACTCCACTGCCAATTGATTTCTATACAGGATATTAGGTGGATTTAAAAAAAAAAATTCAAAATGAATACTTTCAGGTCTTCACAGTACTGCTGAAGTGAGTTCCAAAGTTTTTACCACAAAGAGTGCATTTGTTTGAAACAAACTGAGAGTATGTGCAACCTAGAGTCCTTTTGGAGGAAAGTACACCATTCCAGTCAGCTACTAAATGTGCACCAGAGATCTAAAAGGATCTGAACCACCTGCTCCACACTATCATGAGTTTTTTTCAAAAAAAAAGGACACATGTCCTATTAGAAGTATAAGTACTGTCACATATATGTACTATTTCCCACTACTTCCCAACCCTTTAGCTAATGAACCTTATTCATTTATTCACGCTTCCTTTCACTCAAATTAATTTCTGTCTTTTCTTGCATTTGTAATTTAATCATATCTTTCATTTTTTGTCTCACTCTTTTTCATTATTACCCCTTTATTAGTGCTGTCTTTACAAAGATTCAACATGATTCCAGATGAGTTCCTGAGGAAGTGACAGAACTCATTCCTAAGGAAATGACAGCACCAAAATTTATGCATCAGTATGATAACCTTGTGCAAGTAGGTAAATGCAGGTGGGTAACAAAAATGCCTCAATTCATTTCAGAAGATCAATACCCTGTTTATGAGGGCTTAGTAGAAGCATCACAGTTTGGGTGCAATACAGAAGATGTTCATTGATTACAAACTCTTGAACTGACCTTCGTGGTGGAGACTACCATCAGCAGTGCTGTCTGACCACATGCTCACACCTGAGGTCTTGGGATCTCCATACAGAGAAGTTTAGGAACCAATCTTTATTGCTCTCATTTCTCATTGAGGACAAAAGCACATTTACAGATACCTTTCCTGCTTGCTCCCTGCCACAGATTGTACCAGGAACTCCCTGTGTGAGGACTCTAGTTTTCAGCCTGAAAATAAATTGTGGTATTCTTCTGTACCTGTCATTGTTACATGTGCAGTGGGAGGGAGGAATGACAGCCCTGGTGTCAGAGTTGCAGAGAGATGACACATAGCCCTGAATCATAAAGGCTGTTTTGTCTTTAAAAGCTGTTCTGAGACTTTGAGCTGTGAGGGAGTCTTCTGCCTGGAATTTAGATATGTCAAAAAACACCTGCCCAGCCTATGCCCTGTGTGAATCTAATTCAGTCACAGTACTAAGCAAGCCATAGAGGTGTACCCACCAGAGTCCTCTAAAGACCTATGTACATGGTTCCATGTCCTTTTCAAAAGCAGTGGGTTATGAGCTGATGATATGATCAAAGGGCCACAAATGGGATGCTTTTCTGTCAAATGGCCTTTGGATTCTCAGCCTACAAACTAGAAAGACAAGCAGGAGAGAAGGTATTTTCATTCAGGGTACAGAGCAGTTAGTGGTAGAGTTCATGTTTGCTGTTTGTAATTCTCCCCTTCCCTGTCCCTTGCTCTTTTTCATCATTTACAGGACACTCCAGCCCTTGGTGAGCTACTGAGAATAAGCAGTGGCAGAGAAAATCTGCTCCTGGGACTTGACTGGGTCATGGATTTCCCTTCATGAAGTTTTAAGCAGCCACTTCAGGCTCAGGCAGCTAAAGGCTTGCTGGACAGACAGCAGGTGCAGTTTTCATCTCTTGTTTTAGTAGACAGTCTGCAGGTAAAGGCTCAGCTGAGAGTTGTGAAATTCTCTGTGATCAGGTGAGGAGGAAGGCATGTTTTGGCATATTTGTGGACATGCTATCATTTCTAATGGTACATGGTTTCACTGAATGCTCTGTTTTCACTTGGTTTGAAATCAGAAACAGTAGACCATATTCAGTAAGAATTCTAGGCTATTGACTCTGAAAAAACAGCATTATGGTGTTTTACACGGTCTGTATGACACACATCACAGGCAATTGCAATGAAAGTAGAGTTATAGAAAATACACGCTAGGTTACTCAGCTAACTCAGAACAGTAGATTTATTTATTTATTTATTCATTTATTTATTTATTTATTTATTTATTAAGATTTGTGTGTATGTAATCTTACGGAGGAAATTAAAAAATAATTAAGTGGTTACCACTGATATGGGAATTACAAGTTTTTATAGAAGGTACTAAATTGTTGAAGGCACTTTGGAATATCCCATTCCACCCTAATATCCCCCCTCCTGCTCCTAAATTTGTTGTACAGTCCCAGCTACCTTAGATTTAGTCAACTCAAGGTGCATTCCACTCTATTAGGGTTTATCTCTTTCTTGTTCAGGTACAAAATATGTTAAGTGATGTGAGCAGGTAATATTTCCCAGTGAAGCAGCAAGAACCAAATGTGATGAATTATTGTGATGATCCTTTCAGAGAAAGGACTAAATCCCCACAAATTTGAGGTAAGAATGTGTAATTAACCACATTGACGTTATCCAAAAATTTATCAGCAGATAGTTCAGTAGATAGGTACCACATAATTTAAAAGACTGTAACTAAAAGCCCTTTATTTTTTTCGTTTTGTTGTCCATGTTATCCAAACAAGAAGTTTTGGAGAATGACGTCTGAAGTTTTGACCATTATTTTGCCCAAGATAACAATTTGGTGACCCTAAACTTGTCAGGCCACTAATTGCAGGACTTCACAAGAAGAAGGAAGAGAGAAGCACTTCCTTTTTAACATAGGTGCGATTTTTTGGAATGTTAAGCCATCCTAATAAAGCAGTGGTAGCTCACAGTGCCATGAACTCAAACAAGAAAATCTGCAACTATGACTGCAAAAAGGGTATTACACTCATTGCTGCTGTTCATTCCATATTCCTAAAACAATTCCATGCTGGTGTGTTAATTGGAGGTGAACAGGAACAGAAACAGGCAAAAGCATATGCAGGAACAGAAAATAACTCCGTTTTCATTTATATGATTTCTATTTTAGCCAGGCTGGTTTGGGCTCTGATATGCTACTACAATTTTCCTGACACAGAAAAAGGTCAATATGACAGCTGGTAGTGTGGTCAGGGCTGCAGAATACCTTTACTTTTTATGGCATTATATCACATGTAAGATGGAAATATGAACTAGGAGACAGAAATAAACCATCCTGAAGTAAAACCCAAGACCACACAGACTGTGCTGTAAGGACAGAGTTTCTGTTTATTCACTCCTGTTGTACCATTAGGAGATAATTACCTACTAATGTAGAACTAGTCAATGAATCCTGGAGGCGGTGTTAAATTTTCTCTTTGGAAAATTTAAATTTTCTCTCCATAGCCCTGCATTCAAACCATCTAACTTCATATGGTTCTTTGGACATGAAGAATGATTCCTGTAACACTAGAAAGACGTAGCAGTAATTATGCAGAAAAAACATGTCAAATCGGCAATGTTCGAGGACATGGCCACTCTCTGAAGAACAGTGAGAGTAACTGGCAGGGAAAAATACAATTAAAGAAATCCTTTGATTTTCTCTTTAGTAAATTGAATGAAAAATATGTAATGTTTCTATTCTTAGCCATACCACCAGTGTAGTCCCTAAAATTATTGAAAACTATTTACCTTTGTCTAACTATAGCTTTTATTTTCTATCATCATTATAGTGTTCAAACACGATACAGCTCAATCAAAGTTTTGCAATGAAGAATAAAACAGAACTATAGAGAAAAACTCTCTATTTCATATTATTTCTTGATAGATAACAAAATGCCAAAACAGACTCAAAAAAATTAGACAATTCCTCTTCTCCAGCAAGTTTGCAGGTCTAAAAATCACAGGTGCACTAGGACAGTAAAGAGATGAAATCCAATCTATATATAGCCCTTCTTGAATAAAACTGCTGTTAGGAATTTAAGATGTTCTCTTTCCAGTGATTATTCAGAGTGTATTTTTGGTGCAGCTGGGAGTATTATACTAACAAATAAGCAAACCTGAGGAATGAGAGCATCGCAGAGCTGATAACCTAAAAGGTAAATATGGGAATTTGTATTACTTCTAGTACAAATGCAGATGCAGCTCTCAACACTAATGTGTGATGAGTGACTAATGTCAGCTCAACATGAAAGACTTCAAAGGCAAGAGAAGTTCTCTGATCATGAATCCTCACAGGGTACCATATGATCACATAAAAGTATTGGAGTTTCTGCATAGAAGATGACTGGTTAAAGGTCATAAAAATACATTTATTTATTTATTGACAAACCTTGATGATTTCAAAGCAAATCTATAGAAAATATTTTTCTAATAGAGTTATTTTCATACATTAAGTGACAATTTAATTACAGTTGTTAAAAACCATTAAAATTAAATTGAACAGTCTGTTCAGTTGCGAACACAAATGTGTAGCCTACTGGTAGGGGTAGGGAAGGCCCACACCATATTCAAGACATAAAGTAAGTTTGTTCAGACTTTGAAATACTAATATTGAGATGAAAGTGGTTAAACAACATGCAAAAAATAGGGTCAAATTTTGAAAAATATTTTGATGTGAATCTGGAGTATTTTCATCTACTCTGTTTAGAATATTATGGAATTAAACACAAAATGAGATGAAAAAAGGGGGTTATGTCTAATCACCAGTCCATGGAGTAGTAAGACCAAGTGTGGTACTAGCTTGGTATTAGTATAAACCTTGGAATTACTCAAGTGAAATTAAAGAGAAAAATCCTCAATTAGGTATATCAACACAGCAGAGGTCTAGAGTTCTAATCTCAATATTAAATTAATTTTTGACTTGGACAGCACAAATGTACTGGGAATAAAGACACGGTAAGCATACTCTAAATATCCCAAAAGGCAACAGCTCTTGATCTGAATATGTCAATTTAAATCAATTTTATTAATCCTATTAACTTACATTAAGTACACAGAGAAAAAGAGCAGAGGAGTGAGAAGAGATCAGGCTCTATGGTTTTTATCATAATCCTGCATTCTGGAGTTAATTAGGAAACAGTAGCAACCATGTGGTAGGCTAGAACAGAAATCAGTTCTTTCCTTGGAAGAAGAGGAGAGTAGAAAAAAGATTAGTCTGTCAGTTCTGGTCAGGGCTGAAAAGACAATCTGCACATCCAGAAATCTGAAAGCTTTCAACACTCCTAATGAGCTTGTTCTTGTCCCTGTGTCCATTTTATTAATGTCAAAATTCTCATTTGCACTAAGAGTATGGTTATATTATATCTATTTTGTCCTCTTATATATTTTTTGCTTGTTTCAAGGTTTCTTTCATACCAAAATTTTGCAGCTACTTCAATTTGTTTCCTACAAATATTCTTAAATGACAAGAAAGTTGCTCATCTAGGTAAAACTGCAGAAATTTTCAAAGCTTTAGAATATTCCAAATACCCGGCTGGATTTTGTGGCTTTGACAAGAAAATTCTTTGTGCATAGAGCTATGAATACAATTATATTTTTTAATGATACATAGCAAATCAACAAAGAAATACTTTTACTGTATGGGTTGATGGCATGTTGCTCAATTTGTAATTCATTATACCATGGAAATGAAGTTTTATGATGTCATTAAAATGCATATAAAGTAATAAGAAATCAACATTTATTAGAAAAATAATGATTTGGAAACAGCCTTGCAATATGACAAATAAATAAACCTATAATTTATATACCAGTACAGTAACAATAAAATGCAATGTCTGAGAAAAACGCAAAAATGCAATGAAAAGAAAAAGGCCCTATAATCATGTCCTTAATTATGGAAGAATTGTAACAGCTCCAATTTTCCTAACTCATTTAAAAATCCACTTTAGGTTTTAATTCATACAAAGTGATTTGATACTAGAAATGTATATTGTATATATTGGTATTTGCTTGCCATTCAGTATTGCATTTAAATACTAGTCTATAAAAGAGAACTGTGGATAAATTCAAGCTGTTCATTTGATGCCTGTCAGGTTTTGTGAATATTATTTATCTAAACATTTTGCATGGAGTACTGAGAATACAACACACAATTCTGTGATGCTTCCTCACACACGGAAACAATTTGTTCCTCTACAAATTCTACTACTTCCAGAGGGTCTTTTCATGAAATGTGTATTTGAGATTGGGAAAAAAAACCTAAAAATAGGGCTACTGAGTACACCAAGAGTAGATTAAAAGAGGTAGTTCCAAAGACCAAAGAACTAAACAAATATATGTTTTATAGAAGCATTTAGAGAAATTCTGGAAAATTGAAACATCTTTTTTTTTTTTTCTCTTCTCTTTTTTCCTTTCTCCCCCAAGTGTACCCTATCAGAGACTCATATATATCATATAACTAATTATATAGTGTAGATATGACTTTGAAATTAAACTAAAATTTTGAATAATCATCAAAATAAAATAGATTTTCTTTTTTTCTCTTTGAAATCTTGAAGGAAATATTAACAGAGGGATTGCTCTCCAGAACTATGTTACAAAACTTAGGTGTCTTACACAGATATCTGTATGAAAGGTAGCTATTTAATACTTCTAGCAATACAATGATGGCAATTTTTCTAACCAGTTGCTTACTTGGGGGGAGATGTAAAACTGCTTTGACTCTATTCATTGTATGGATTAGTTCTTCCAGTTGGGATCAAGTTTCTTATACACAGGGATTTTGGCTTTCATCTCATCTTACTTCAACCCTTTACATTTTATTATATAAATAGGCTCTTTTAATACATAAACTAAAATTTTGAAATAAGAATATCAGTAAAACAAAACATTATTTTTGTCTTCCCACACTCCTACCCCCACCTCCCTCCAGATCTGGATTTGCCAGATATTGCTAGTGAGATCCCTGAACTGGGATGCTGCTCCTAAGCATCACTAGCAGACCCATTTCCTGTGACTTTTGTGTAATACTGTTCTCAGGGAACAGTTTTGCATACAATAAAAGTTATTATACCCTATTGTTATGAGTCATTAATCAGACAGTGCTGACAGTTAAAAGTACTAGTCTTCTTGTCTCAGCGAATAGTTGGAATCTAAGCCTCTTGTTGGAATTCTGTCTCACTATGTGGATTAGAGGATTTTGGGCTGCATGTTGGAGTGAGTAAAGACAAATAATACTGCACAGAAGAATAAGATGCAGAAACCTAAGTAATGTATCTAGTTGTGTAGCTCCTTAGATACAATAATTAATGTTTTAGTATATTGAGATAAGTGCAAATAAATGATAAGCTTTACTTAACATAGTGAGCTGAGAGAAGGAGTTTGAGAAAAAATATCAGGACTCTAAAGAGAGGACTAGGAGAATTGATGAATAACCAAATTAGTTTCTGTGAAGAGATAAGTGGTGAGTAATCTGGCATTTCAATTTTTCTGCTGTGCTAGGATATTAGGGCTGTCTTTCAGACCCAGGAAAACTACCCCCAATGGTAGTGGAAAAGATAATGTAAAAAATAGATAAATACTAGAGCAATAATGGGAAACCATACAGCTTTATGACAATTTCAAGGCCAGAGAATGGACTAAGGTAGAGGCTAATTTTTTACTGCCTCTTCTCTCTAATGTATAGACAGCCATGTGCAGAGTACTCTAAGCACACTACTTCAAACTCTGCTTTACAGATTGCAGGGCAGAGAATGGCATCAAAATAGATCACTGCATCATGAAATGGTGCGCTAGTGAAATGACAAGAAGTTATGCATTAATTAGAGTTCTGGTGGGAAGTGTAACTCCACCAATTTATATATGAGCTCAGTTTTAATGCATATTTTATATTCAGAAAGAAAAGGGTACCAAAAAAAATCCTCAAAAAGCAGGCATCCTAGCTAAATAATGTGAAGCTTTGAGGGAAGAAAAGTCTGTGTTCCACTACACAAAGGAAGGGTAAAGCTTTTCCATACTACTATTTATTTGCATATCTGAAATATAATGCATGGCTGATAAAACATTCAGGAGAAATCATCATATAAAGCAATGAAACAGTACATCTCTATCTTCTGGGACATCAGCCATAGACAGCAATGTGCACTGTGCATCCACTCAAGCAAGTTTATTTTCCTTCCTGATTGAGCTTACAAGCTGAAAGATGATAGCCCAAACAGGTAATTAGTGTCAAGCAAGGAGTTTGAAACTACTTTTTTTTCTACAATGCTTATAAAATTTGAACAATATTGCTGGGTTATCTGCAATTTTATAAAGAATTTAGACCTTATGTCTTTTTTATCATCTTTTAAAAATAAATTTTAAAAAAATTCAGTTCCCTCTTCTCTTTTTTTTTTTTTACCAACAATGATTATGTCAAAGAAATTACTGAAATCTAAATAATCACACCATTGTTTTGTGTCTATTTTTACAGCTTATGTTTCCAAAGCTTTCGTTAAATCATGCCAGCACATAGCAGTACCAAGAGAAAAGATTTAGGCTAGTACCTCAGGCTCACTAACAGAATCTAAAAGCTAAACTTAAGCAACAGTGGGATCGTACCATGAGTGTGATTTACTTAAAAAAGAAAGAAGATAAGTAACACTGTACCAGAAGTTTTGTCCAAAAATGAAAAGTTCAACAAAATTTCAGTAGTCCCAGGATCCCTATAATTTTACTTTCCAGCAAATTTAGACATCTATTGGTATACTGCAAAGCATGAAATTTTCCCAGTGATTTTTCATCAAAACAGTAAAATGTGCCATCCTGGCTTGCCAAACTTAGGACCAGCCAAAATTAAAATTATCCTCTCCATGGAAAAGGAAGGAGCAAAACAAAAGGGTAGAATATGTAGGAAAAATAGAGAAGGGTCAGCAAAGAGTGCAAAAACCCTGTCATACTGTTCTCATTATTGCCATGGAGGGATAAAGACAACAAATGTAGTTCTAAACCACAGAGCATCTGCCACCTTCTCCCTACCCCATATTTGGTAGCAGCAACAGGCTTGACTTGCTAGGGTTCTGCCATGGGTAAAGGAGGTAAATTACCTGTTTGTTCCTCTCCAGTGGTATGATCCCCTTACCAGTTGATAACTGCAGTTGTGCCTAAGGGTTTCATTAGCAGGGTCTGTATCATTAAAGGAGTGAAAAATGTCCTTCCCATCATTTGACAAATAAGAGAAGCATAAAATTACAGTAATTTCATGACTATAAGGCGCACCCTTTTGGCAAAAATTTTGGCCCAAACTTGGAAGTACGCCTTATAGTCCAGTGCACCTTATATAATGTACAAACTTCGGAAATTTGCCAAACCAGAAGTGTGAGCCTCGAGCCATGGGGGAAGCCGGCAGGGCCGTGGCAGCTGGGTGAAGGTGGGGCTGTGATGCCGTGGCAGCCAGGTGAAGGAGGGGCCACAGTGCTGTGGCAGCCAGGTGAAAGCAGGCCCAGGGCCCCCCAGCTGTCAGGCACAGACAGGTCCACAGGGCCACAGTGCCGCGGCTGCTGGGTGGAGGTGCAGCCACGGCCAGCAGTCGCGTGGGGGAAGCTGGGGGCGGATTCTCGCTGCAAAAAGAAAAGTGTGCCTTATAGTTCAGTGCACCTTATATAATGTACAAAGTTGTGAAATTTGCTGACTCCTGGAGGTGCACCTTATAGTCCAGTGCGCCTTATGGTCGTGAAATTACTGTACATGAAACAAAACCCCATCATTGTCAGATGTTACAGTTTCACATATTTGTTGGGATCTTTTTCCTGTACTGAAGTTGAGATAGTAGAAATTACCTGCCAGGTAAAATATCTGATTTCATATCTCAGCATGTTTTCACAGCATGATGCCCATCAGCTTTGCCTAACTTTTAACATAAATGACCACAGAAAAGATTTCAGTATAATGTAAAGACAAAGACTGTTTTGAACACAATACAAAGACCTCTGGTTCTCATAAAGTAAGCATGTAGATAATTTCTTATATAGTTTGGATTTCCAGAAGTAAAAAAAAGGAAAACAGCCTTCTTTCTTGCCTTTTTCTTGTCTTTCTCTTAGTTCATAATGCTCTTTGGAAGTGTTGTGGCTTAACTACAGATGACAATTGAGTGCTACAGAGCTGCTTGCTCACTCACTGCCAGTGGGACAGGGGAGAGAACTGGAAGGGTGAAACACACGGGTTGACATAAAGAGAGTGAAAAGTAAATCAAAAGCTTCACATGCAAGCAAAGTGAGATGAAGAATTGGTTCACCACTTCTCACAGGCAGCCAAGTCCTGGAAAGCAGGTTCTGACACATGTAACAGTGACCTGGGAAAACAAACACAGCACACTGAATGTTCCCACCTTCCTTCTTCTGCCCAGCTTTATATGCTGACCATGACACCATATGGTCTGGGATATCCCTTCGGTCAGCTGTCCTGGCTGTGCATCCACCCAACATCTTATACACTCCCCTCCTCATTTCTAATGGGGTGGCATGAGAGGCAGAAAAGGCCTTGCTGCATTAGCACTGCTCAGCAATAACAAAAGCATCTCCATGTTATCAACACTGTTTCCAGAACAAATTCAAAACCTAGTTCCATACCAGATACTGGTACCAGAAGAAATTTTACTTTACCCTGGACAAAATCAGCATAGTGAGTTGTATAAAACCCAGGAATAATGAAAAAAAAGTAGAATAGAAATGTGTTATGAAAAGAATTAATTACTTTCATCCATAGCTTCATTAGAGAATTTCCTTAAAAATCTAGGGGATCCAGTGGAGAATATTTTTGTTTTCCTTTTTAAATTGTTTTCTATTTTTCCAGCCGTCTCTGTCTTCTTTTTGCCTTTGTACTTGTTTAGTTGTCAGAATATTACAATTCTATCATATCAATATTAAATTCCTATGTGCTTTTCTGTATACTACAAAGTCTTCATTCATATTTCTACTTCTAAAATGTTTTGTGATATTAAATTAGACATTTTGAGATTTTTGAGGGTCTTTGATTATTTGCTTATTCTGTTTTTAAGAATTCCTCTTGTCTTTAAGTACATCTCAATCCGTGATAAAAGTTTGTCTTTGGTTCTTAGTGAGCTGTTTAAAACCTGTCCAGTTCTGCTGATAATATGGCTTGAATCCCAGAAGTGCTGACTTATTCAGCTTCCCTTATTGCATGAGATGCTGCCAAGGAATCATGGTGAGTTGATGCATTCATGGATGAGGACTTTAATGTTTAGAGGTACGTAAATACTGTTGAATTTTCTGTTGCATTTAATTTTTTTTTGTGGATTTTTAAAATACTGTTTTTATTTCTGATTTCCATTCAGAGATTTAGTTCTTAAAATTAAGCCATAATTTTAAGTTCCAAAGTATGAATTTATGATATGTCGCTTTCATAAAATCCAGGTAATGCATTTATCCTTCCTTCTCTAATTATGTTGATTCCGTGGTATGAAACCTAGTATTTTCAGATGGATATGACAGTAAAAGCAAGAAGCTGATCTGTTGGGATGACAAAATTTGAAATCAGTATCTACAAAATATTACAGGAAAAAGGTGCGTGGAAAATGATGAACAAATTTTTTGAGTCGAAGCTAGCAATATTTCAGCAGTAGGCTGGGAAAAGAATAAAAAAGGTAAGAGTGTAACAGGGAGATAGATGAAGACAAACAGGATTTTTTTGGCAAATTACTCTAAATATTTGGCTGATAGCTAGCATTTTATCATTCTGGAGCACTGTGGTGTTATGGTGTGTTACACAATACAATGACCTTAAGGTTTGGCATGATGAATTGCTCACCTCCTGTCGAAGGAGTAGCAGACTATGGGTTGCTCCAGTTATATACCACCCAGTATATAATAATTGTACACAGGGATTGTACTGCTACCCATAAAATGCATTGTTTAAGCCTCTTCATGCATTTGGCTAGGCCCACTTCTGAGCTTTATTAACAGCTTTATAAGTCAAGCATCAGGAGTGCACATGAAGTTCTAAGCAAGTTCACCTTCAGTCATAAGACTACAAGATTTTCTCTTCCAGTCACTGTTTTTGTGGGCAAATTCCACTAAAGAGCAGGGAAACATAAAATATTTTTGTGAAATTTGACTTAAAGATTCTGATTTCCCAAACAGTTGTTCAGAAATAAATAAATTTAAATGAGATAAATAATATTGATGCTTTTTTTTTTAATATCCTTTTAAGAGATTGTGGAAAAGCAATATGATTTTAACCTGTGACTTTCATACAAACTAGAAGTAAGATAGAAGTTCTACATCAGGTTAAACAAAAAAATGCTTGCTCTAAACTCATAAAGACAACAGGCATTTTCATCTGGCTTTGACTCAAGTTAATGTTTTTGCTAGTTAAGGGTACTTAGCTGATAGCTTTTGTAGTACTGGTAATAGAGCAAACTTAGCTATTTTGCTTAATTAGTGACCTGTAGTAGTTCAATAAAGCCTTTTAGACTGTTAATGTGGCCTCCGCTAGTCTTCATGCTATTTTCTGCTCTAGTGGCCACATGGAGAAAGCCAATGTGTGCAAGTGCATCTAAGACTTTAAGTGTAAATACGTTTGTGCATCTCTGTTACTATTGTTCATAAGATGGAACACCCTAAATCATGATTTAATTTTGATTTTTTTTCTCTTGTTTCTTAACCTAAGGATAATTTTTACCTCTTTGCTGCTGTATGCTTGCCAGCACACAAAAATTCATATTACAGTGTCCTGGCTCTGATCTTTTATTAGAGTGTTGATCAGTATTGCCATTAAATCTATGGTCTGTAAGGGAGTCACGGAATCACAGAATTGTTAAGGTTGGAAGGCACCACAGTGGATCATCTGGTCCAATCTCCCTACTCAAGCAGGATCATCTCAGAGCACATGGTACAGGATTGCATTCAGACAGTTCTTGAATAGCTCCAGTGAGGAAGACTCCGCAGCCTCTCTGGACCTGTTCCAGGGCATTGCCACTGCACAGTAAATAAATTCCTCATATTCAGGTGTAAATTCCTCATATTCAGGTGTAAATTCCTGTACATCAGTTTCTACCCATTGCCTCTTGTCCTGTTGCTTGGTGGCACCACCAAGATGATCCTGGCTCCATTCTCTGGACAGTCTCCTTACAGATAGACTCTATATCTTACAGTTATAGACTATAGACATTGATAGGGTCCCCCAGTTGTCTCTTTTGAGGCTGAACAGGCTCAAATTCCTTACCCTATGCTCCCAAGAAAGATACTCCAGTCGTTTAAATGTGCAAATAATCTTGGGAACAGCCACATGCTAAAGGAAAAAAGGAAAAATTGTACAATTCATTTTTCATAGTGTAAGGACAGAAAGCTGTTGGGAGACTTCAGCTTTTCCACTGTATTAAAACTAATTCTTACTGTTTGATGAACTGTAAAATCTCTTCTAAACCAGGCCAAAATTTGGCTATCATCAAAATTCAACCAGAAAAGGGAGTTTCCTTATACCATACATTTTAAATTATCCAAACAATATTACTTGAAATGTAACTTACAAAAATGCAACTTGAATAATTTTGCCTTCTTTTAAATTATCATGTTATATAATTAAAATATTATAAATAATATTAAAATATTATCAAGAAAAAAATAAAATAAAATTAAAAATCTAGTTGTTCTAGAAAACAAGTAACACCCACATCAAAGGACACCACAGCATGATGCTTATTGCATTAGCTACTATAATATAACATGGGCTGACTGGTCTGCATAACTTCAGAGTAAGCAGGATATCTGTTCTGACTTTTAACATTTCTCTCCTTTTGATTCTGTCACTGACTAAACAGACAACATCCTGCTCCTTACAACAATAAAAACTAGAATGCTTTACAGGTTGTGGGGATCTCCCATTCTGTACAGGCAAAGGTGTAGCATCCTTTCCATCCCTGTGCATATCCCTGTCTCATGTGTGACAGTGTTTGGCTTTGTGCTTTCATGTGCACAGTCTGTGCTTGGCACTGGAGGGAAGAAAAGCTCACAAAGATTTGTACTGAGAGTTACAAAATCCTGGTGGGAATGGATCCTAGCACCCCTAAGGCAAGAGCTGCCC
Organism: Turdus rufiventris; assembly: GCA_013186435.1. Classification (NCBI taxonomy): domain Eukaryota; kingdom Metazoa; phylum Chordata; class Aves; order Passeriformes; family Turdidae; genus Turdus; species Turdus rufiventris. The sequence goes on along the minus strand of PYHW01010837.1, from coordinate 85,514 downwards.
TTGCTTTTGAATAAGAATGATGAATGTCTTCCATTGGGGTTAAAGTCTGCATTTGGAAACAGGTAAGGTGTTGTGCATTTTTCTCTCTTGTTTGAATCAGTGAAAATTTCCCTATCTGTTTCTAAAGCACAAAAATCTGGATGATCAGTTCTATTTACAAAGGCATACTAATTAAAGCTCATGTTTAAACAATATCAAATCTTAGAGGATTTTACTTTCCTGTTAGTACTATTAGTATTTATCTTATGATTTAAGTGTTTTTTCTCCCTGAGGCAATGAGGATCAATGTTTTGGGTTTTTTTTTGTAGGTATTTCTGGAATTATTTATTTGTCATCTTTAAAAGTCTAGAGTCTAAATTTTTTTTTTAGCCTCTCCCCATTCTGATCTTCCCCCCTCTCCACCCCACACCCCCAGTCCAATGTCAATGACTTTTCAGAGTACTTGCTAAGGGTGGCTCAGTGAGCTAATTAGCTAATTTCTTTTGGGAATACTGAAGAAGGCCAAAAGATTCAAATTATGGTTACCTAGAAACTAGAAAAGTGTATTAATTTTTTTTTTTTTAATCTATATGAGTTTTCTGATGACAGAATTTGTGTGCTTTTAGAGAAAAAAAATGCAATCTTAGTTTTTAATTATGATAATCTTTTCACATACCTTCATACTTCTCACACTCATCATTTTGACAAGCATAAACATACATTTTCTTGATGAAAATAATTTTCCTTTCATGATTACACTTGCTGACTCCTCATTACTTAAACTGCAAGAAAGAGATCTCAAGGGAGTGGCTTAGTCTATTCCTTTAAGGTCAAGAGCTTCACAAGTGGGTGTAAGTAATTGAGTTATAGGGCAAAGATGAGTAAAGCTTTTAGGAAGTTAGGAAGAAAAATCCTGTTGATAAAGAAATGAATCTAATTTACAGAGTGTTGTTTTAGTACATAAATTGTCTAATTATATTGTATCTCACAGGCAAATTTCATATTAATTGCTAAAACTGAGGGACCAATTCTGACCCAGTTCCCATAATCCTTTTATCACAGAGTGGAGAATTGGAGGTTTAATAAAACTGTTTGTGCCCCAAAAATGAACTTTGAATTCTGTCTGTGCTTGATTGCTGATGTTTTGTCATGTAAGCATAGATAAATTGTTGGCAGAGCACTATAGTTTTTTGGGGAGAATACTTTCGATGTCTTGGGTGGTAATTCTTCTATACCGGTATAGAAATGTGTTTACATCTACATCTCGGTTGTGGGAAAATCAGTACAGGAAAACTGGCACTTATAGGTCACCACTTTTCCCACCATAAAGTACTGGTGTAAAATAGATCAGATGAATCTTGCTCCACAGCTTCTTCTGACTATAAAGGAAGTCCTTAACAACCTAGCCCCTCATGGTAATATCTGTGTGAGACCTTCACAGTGAGGGTTTAATTTGGCTGCCTTAAACAGGGGTATGTAATGCTGTGCAGGTTCACCAAGAGAATCTTGCATGGATAACTGTATGGTTCCACACTTTATCTGTTCTCTGGACAGTCAGCTGGATGCCAGATGGTACGCCTATGGTGTCTCTAATGAGACTATGTATGGGTGACTATACTGATCTGATAACACTGTGTGAAATACAAGCACCCTTTCCATACACAGAATATTGTTTCTTAGCTTCCTGGCACATTTGCAACATATCCTTTACTCTAGTTCTGTCTTCTGAGTCAAACTTCTTCAAAATCTGTACACCTTTATCCAGTCTGTAATCCTGCTGCTTGACATGGGAGAAAAGTTTTGCTTTTAAAAAGTTGTGGTTTTACTACCAGATCACAGACCACATGGTCATTGAATAGCAACACACTGCTACATGAAGGATAGCCTGAAAGGAGAACACGGGAAGAATTTTTATGGAAATTAACCAAACCAATTGCATTTTCAAAAGAGTCAGCTTGCTGGGTTATTAAACTCTAGGATCAATCACGGAGTCACAGAATACTCTGAGTTGGAAAAGACCCTCAAGGACCAATCTAACTTTTCAGAGAATGGCCCATACAGGGATTGAATCCACAATCTTGGTGTTGCCAGCACTGTGCTCTATCCAGATGAGTTAAAACGCAATCTTTGTCATCATCTGCTGTGCCAGTCATTGCAGAACTAAGGAGCCTGCCCAGGACTGATCTGGGAACTAACCCTTCGACATTAATGCCTGGGTTAATGCTTTTGACTTTCTCTGATTCAAGAGTGGAAGATGACTGATACTTTAAGTGTGTTATTACTGCAAATTGCAGTGTTAATGAACAATCATCTTGAAAAAGATTTCCACAGATATAGATGACAAAATTATCCACAGTTAAAACAAGTATTTATTATAGAAAACAAGTTTTTACTTAGACTGTTTCCACCAAATATTTAAATATATGAGTTCTTAGTGAATATTTGCCAAGACAGGGACTTTCATCACTGGAGACAGTCATCTAGGTATATTTATCCAGTTAGAGGTCCTGATGCTAGTCATACAAGCTGTACCTGAATTACTTTCAATTTTTTATCCATATGAATATTTTTGTGTACCCTCTGAAAATGTGTTGTTTTCACTTGTAGGTAAAATTTCTAAAAAATTATCATTAAAAAACTAAGAAAACTTAATGAAAAACATTCAGAACTATTTACTAAAGAACAGAAATTAAATACTTATGAAAACTTGCAATTTTAGTCAGAGAAGTCAGTGGAACTACAAAAAAATTGTCAGCTTCATAAATAGTCAATATTGCTGCATAAGTGGGATAATTTGAGAATATTAACAAATATTTCAACTCCAGAGGGGCAAAGAAGAGACAAGAATACAGATGAAGAAGCCATATAAAATCACTATACAGAAGCAGTAAGAAACCATAAAGAGTTAAAAAAAGTCAGAGTTTATTGATTTCTGTCAAAAGATGATTCCATAGTTTTTCACCATGACACAGAAAGAAAACAAAGAAAAGGAACGTAGGTATTAAGGAGATTGAGAAATTTATTTTTAATGAGTTCTGTCTGGTCCTTTCCCTTCCATCATAAATCTAGACAAGAAGTAGTAAATAGTTTAGTTTTCTGGCCACGCAGCTCGACTTGAATATATAAAATTCATTGTACATTATTCAGAAACTCAGAAATGCAAGACCAGAATGGATCATCAGATCATCTTGTCTGACCTGTGCTGTAACCCTACAGAATTTTACCCAGCTGAGACCTATAATTTATGCTTGAATAATACATACAATAGCATTTCTCCTGCAGCTTTTCTTCCCCAATCTTCTGAGAAACAACTAGCCTCATTAAAGAATTTTCTGAACTCCTGTGATAACTGGAAGACCCAAACTGCCAAGACTAAGACAGAATGGTACCTTACCCTCAGTCCTGAATAACTTTGGCTAAGTCAAGGTGAAAATTATTTTGATATAATTATTCATGTGTGCAGCATTCAGAGGATTATCTCTTTGCTTAGTGAAATGTGATGCGAACTTGTACTGAGCCAGTGCAGCAGACCATAATGATGAGACGGTAATTTCAAGCAGAATTTAGGCAGAGTTTAACCAGAGGTTTTGTTTGTAGAGACCTGAATATTAGCAGAAGTTTCTTCTGTTTAACCTGAGCATGTACCACGGCTGTCTTTAACAACACCACCTCCATGTCATAGAATCATACAATAGTTCTGGTTAGAAGGGACTTTTAAAGGTCATATAGTCCAAATGAGCAGGGACATCTTCAACTAGATTGGGTTGCTCAGAGCCCCATCCAACCTGACCCTCTGTATCAGCAGGCATGTGGAATCCACCACTTCTCCAAGCAAGCTATTCTGGTCCTTCATCAACCTCATTGTAAAAACTTTTTTTCTTATATCTAATCTAAACTGATCCTCTTTTAGGTTAAAATCATTACCCCATGTTGTACTGCAACAGGCCCTGCTGAAAAGTCTGTCCTCATCTTTCTCAAAAGCCCTTTTCTAAGTACTAGAAGGTGATATAAGAATTCTCTGGAGCCTTCTCCAGGCTGAACAGCCCCAGCTTGCTCAAACTTTCAACACAGGAGAGGTTCTCCTGCTCTCTGATAATTTTTGTGGATTTCCTCTAGAGCTGTGAAACACTTGTAAGTACTCATTTGTAAGAAGATGGGCAATCATAGTGTGTCACTTTAAAAGGTTAGTATTGAACAAGTAAGAGACTGATAACTGTTCACTTGAAAGACTATTCTAGAAATGTGAAGACTAGTGAGTATTCCATCTTCACACCATGCCTTGGTCAGGGAGTAGGAGTTTGACATATGTTACAGGAGCATCAGAAGAGATGTAAGATTTATGACATTTTCCTACTGATTCTGGGTTTCCTATAATAAACCATTAGCTACTCTTGCATGACTGTACATTTCTAACCAAGATTCTCAAATAAATTTGTACCACTGTGGTGTATGTAAAAAGAAATATGAAACATGCACTGTTCACTAAAGTTTATTCAAAATGTTATTAGAAACTTCACATAACCATTATGCTACTGATCTTCCCACTTCATCTTTCTTTGTCCTTGCTTTACTAATCATAGAATTATTGCTTCCTTTATATATAATTTTTGTTTGCTTATTGAAGAACTCTTTATCTTCCCATAGTTCCTGTCAAAAAATTATCCTGTTTTCAAACTTTTATTGTTGGTCTTTTCTTCTCAAACTACCAAAATGAATTTCAAGAACACTGGTAATTTTACATAAATTAAAAGCAGCAATATTTTTAAACATGAAGCTTGGTTTTGTACTAATGTTTTTAATTATTATTTTTATATTCTATATTAACCTATTTGATGATGGTTAATAGATTGGAGCTGGGAAATAATTTTCTTATTCATGTATAAATTAAAATTGCATATTCTTTTTTTTCCTCTGATGACTAAAGCAGTACTCCATACAGGAACAGAGCAAGTTAAAAAAAAAAAAAAAAAAAAAAAAAAAGAAAAAAAAAAGAAAAAAAATTGATCAAATTAATTTCTCTCTTTAAAAGATCCACAAGTATTTTACATGGAATTATCATAATGTTGGCTATTTCATATTATAAAACATGCCATTTCAGACTGAATAAAACTGAAAAATGAAATCTCCTTTCTGTCTTAGCAAGTTCATTGAATTAAAATTTTTCCTTACAGGAAATCACATTATAAAATTGTTTTTTAAAGTAAAAAATTTAACAGAAAAATTTTATTGAAGAGTGTGTATGATAAATCTTGCTATACAACAGAACAATCTTACTGTCTTCTATATACATCATCTTTTGAAAAGTTAGTTATGCATGAGAGTATTCTACAAATTTTGAGAGGAAACTAAGCCAGAATCCTGTTCATATTATTCATACATGACTTGTGGTTCACTGAACTGTAGCTGTGCAAGTCATTTCACAAAGTCTTTCAATGTTAAATTGGCAGGGCCACTTTTGGAAGGCTTTTCTATGCCAGCTCAATTCTTGATCTCCTTTGTGTAGAAATGCCAAGACTATCAACTTTTGTTTATGAGTTCTAATAGATATTCTTTTCCATTTGTGAACAAGTCTGAAAAGAGCATGTACCCTCCAATTCGTCTCTTGTAGTTCTTAGCATGATACTGAAACATCAGAAGTAATTAAACAAAATTACATTGCAAATCCCAAGATAAAAGTGTGACTAATTATTAATTCTCTGGTATTTTGTCAAAACCCTTCTCATGATTTCAAACCTCTAGTCAATATTCACATAGCTAATTCTCCCCAAGTAAATTTTTCTTTCCACTAGGAAAATGTTTGTGGGATGCTTAATAAATAATTTCTTAAAGTTCTGAGGATATGGTTTCTGTAGTTTTTTCCTTTACTATTTTGATCAAAACTTTGATTTTCAAAAGAGTATGTATTTTGAGAGTCATACTAAGGGATTTAATTGTCACATATATATGTATTTCATTATTACATCAAGAAGATGGAGAAGACTTCTTTCCTGAAAGATATAAAATCTAATATTACCTTTTATATGGCTTAAATTTCAGTTAAAAGACAGGGTGGTTTTTTTTTTTTTTTTTAAAAAGAGCTTTCAGAATTATGCTTCTTAAGTCATAAGTGCACAAAAAAATAGATACAGCAAAGGCGATTTTCAACTCTACTTTTCTGATATATACTTACTACACATTAAAATCTTACCTTGCTGTCTTTCTTTCAAATCCCCAGCTATTCTTACATTTTTTCTGTTGCCTATGTTATATGTTGCTCTGTAGGTCTCTGAATTCAAACTACAAAACTAAGCAGACAAATTCAACTAATTTATTGAACTACAATGCTTTCATCCAAGCAGGGCTTTTAATGGTCCAGATAGTAACAAATTTCACTGGGCATTTCAATGGAAAATTTTCCCTCAGTTAGTTTTAACTGACTGTATTTGATGGTCGTGTTCTGACACATTCTTTTTTTAAAATTTTTATTATTGATTAGAATTTTCAATCTGAATGAAGTTTCAAAGACACTGAAATTAATCAGTGTCCACTATCAAAAATTAAATTCAACATTCCATTTTTTACACAATATGAAATCATGAGAATTTTAGTTTATTCCTTTGGCCACATGAATTTATTTACTCTGCCTCTATTTTGTTACCTTAGCTATGCCTTTATTTTCTAGACATAAAAATGTACAGTACTCAGGGACTACTGTGAAAAATGTTTGATTTGGTTTTTTTTTGTTGTTTGGTTTTTTTATTTTTATTTTTTCTTTTTTTACTCTAAAGGCCATTGAGAAGTGAACAAGTTGTGCAGAGCAGTGTGGAGCTTCCATCTGTGGAGATTTTCAAAATAATCTGTCTATCTGTCTGGACCCATTTCTGAGCAACTTTCCTGTGCAGGGAAACTTGGCCTAAATGATCTCCGAGTGTTCCTTAACGACTTCACTAATTCTATGTGTGGTATAATCTAATCAATATTTAAGTATTTGTGGGGTTTGTGTTATTTGGGTTAATTTCTATTTACCAAATAGAATTGACTAATTGTTGGAAACATAAGGATACAAAAAAGATCAGGAATATGTCCTATATATTGAATGTATGGTCAGTCTAGAAGGCATTAGCTCTACGTGCAAGTCAATCTGTATCTGGAGGCCAGGAATGATCCTGGCATTAATACCTTAGGTGATGCAGAGGACACAGATTAGTACATAAACTTTAGGAATAAATGGGTGCTTAGAGAGAAGTTATGTCTGACTGAGTTTAGACACCTACCAGGACAACAGATCTGTACAACTCAGCAACAAACTATCCCTATTTATAGACTTTGTAGAGACCTTCTGGAAAAAAAGTGATTCAGACAAAGATTTAGGTGCATGTTGTGAAAGTACACATCTATATATTCACATAGTTACACATCCTGGAATGTCTAAAAGCCTCCATCTCTCACAACACTTTTATCATCTAAGTTTCTGTCAAATAGAAATGAGCATTTAAATTTTAATTAATGGGAGTTTCCAAACTGTATGTTCTTCTTCATACCGCATGTCTAATGTCCTGTGACTGTGATGCCCTGAAAGGTTGACCTGCGAAGAATAAAATAGGTATTTACTGAAAGGATACACCTTGGGCAGTGCAAGAGCCTGGCCAGGGCTACACCCAAGTCAAATCCAAGATGGATAGGGGTCATGAGCTTTTAAACTTTTATAAGTTTTGGTTCATCTACATATTGGGGTCAATTGTCCAACCACAGCCCCAGGCCATGAAGTCTCAGGCCCCTGGCTTGCTCCCCTTCCCTTGCTGCTTTTTGTGCTTTTTGGATACCAGTTATCCTTGATTCTCAAGCTAGAAAGAGATGGTTTTGTCTATCATGTGAAGAGAACTCACTAACACCTAATATGAGGTTTCAGAGTTACACACTAAGCAGTAGTATTTTGAAAAGGATGTCAAACATACCCTTTGGTAGGAATAGTACAATTAGTTCATGATTACTAGTGTTGATCTTCAGCTGTACAGCATCCTCTAAAAAAAAAAAAAATAAAAATCAAGTTCTTCAAAAATGTCCACAGAAATAAGACCCTGATTATGAGTTCTACCCCACTACCCCACTCTAAAAAGAAATACCTCAAGAGGAACTCCTAATTTCCAAATCAAATTTCAGACCATAAACCAATATTCAGTGTATGCATAATAGAGAGCAACCTGGGGAATACACTAGAATAGAATTATGAATGTCACAAGATTTCAAGACTCCAAGATCTGTGTAAATGTCAAATACAAAAGAATCTTACTTCTTCACGAAAAGAAAAGAAAAGAAAAGAAAAGAAAAGAAAAGAAAAGAAAAGAAAAGAAAAGTGAAAAATACAAATAAATAAGGGAGAAGAAAGGGGAGGGGGGAAAAAAAAAA
>PYHW01010837.1:48543-72552 GCA_013186435.1 Turdus rufiventris | reverse complement strand
ATGTTAATAAAATATCATCCAGTATTAAATTGTTATTTAATTAGCACAAAACATATGTCAAGTTATAACTTTAAATAAACAAACAAAAATATAATAAAATTCTTGTGATGTATTGCCAATTTTATGTGCAGATTGAAACAAGTCTTCACAGACTTCATTTGCAGCTCACTAGTCAGATGCATTTTTGGTTTTGCTTTAATAATATATTTAATGAAAAAGAAAAGCAACATTTACATCTCCATGTAAATAGTTGCAGTAATGTGTGTGAAGTGGGAGTATTGCTGATCATATATCACTGTGCCCATTTCTGTTTAAGTACATTGAGGAAGAAAAATTATCACTTATGAAAAGAATTTGCCATCTATTACAACAAGGTAAAGTTCCTCCAGATGATTTCTTTTAAAGTACATCATTATTTGTTTTGTGATAGTGTAGGGATTTAAAAAAAATTGTTTTGAAAGATGAGTATGGAAAGGTAATACCTCATCCTTTACTCTTTTTCTTGAGCAAGATCTCAAGTTACATCCTGCAGTTGCTGTGTATCTTATTTTGGAAAACGAATGATTTTAAGGGATGAATTGTTTGAATTCTTTCTTTGAGGCAATGTCAAAAGACTCCTTAGTATAGAATGAAATATAAATACACACACATATACATATATATATAGAGAGAGAGAGAGAGAGAGGGAGAGAGAGAGAGAGAGAGGGAGAGAGGGAGATCGGGAGAGAGAGAGAGAGTGATTTAAGAATTTAAGATTACTGAAGTAATTTGAGAAGTATAATCTGCAGACCTCAGCTGACAGTACAACCTTTTTCTCTGACAGTATATGAAACCTTTTGGCTGTTGGTATGTAGATTGTTTTTTGGAGGTTTTTTGGAAATGACCATTAAAAATCTGTTTTCAGATAAAAGGTTTAAATAATTACTTCCATTTGATTAAGGGAATTTAGAACACTATGGAAATTGTTCTCCTGAATAATTGTTACCTGACATCATACAAAAATTCTGACCTCAGGTATTTTTATCCAACCTCAGTTACACTCAAAATGCCTACATGTGCTTCAGGAACTAAACTGCTGAATGCAGTACAGCATTCTTACTTAATTTTTTTAAAATCTAGGAAACAAGGTACCCAATGTCTTAATTGTTTAAAATAAACAGTAATTCTTCGCTCAAAATAAGCCCAAGAACTGAAGAGATCCAGCAATATAGAACAGTCTTGGAAGTTACAGCATTTTCCCTATGACTGCCTGACATATTTTGCTGTAGACAAATCCTCCCTCATCTTGGGAAAACAAAGAAATGTTCAGTACAAGTGTAACGAAGCACCTGGATATTAGTTGCTTTTATTCTAGGTCTTTACTAAGAAAGAAGTTAAAATGACAGGCATTTCAAAGGGGCAGATTACAGGCAAACACAGATTTGATTTTTAATGGAACTTCCATCTGAAAGCCTGGAACTAATTTCATATATTGGGAATTTAAATATAATGCTGTTTATAAGAAGCAAGAATCAAAGGACATAACGCATCCTAATAAAATTTAGCTACTATTAAAAAGGATGCTTTCAAGAGTCGGTAGCTTCTGTTCCTTTAACAATTTGTGCAGCTTCTTAAAAATCTACAAGCCAGCAACTGTAGAAACTTATAGCCTTTTCTACCACAATAAGCCAATCTCTTTTCATCTGTTTGTTCTATGACAATTCAAATTAAAATAACCTTCTTAATTATTACCTCCATCTCATTTTTTAATAAAAAGTGTGCCTTAAAGATTCCTTTCAAATGGCACCAACAACTGTCTCCCCATATAACAGACCTAAAATGATTAGACAAATCTGTGAACACACATCAATATTTATTTCCTTTGTTTCTGCTTAATGTATTTTTTATGAAAATCATACATTTTTCTATATTCTCTCTAAACTGAATAATAAATATTTAATCTACATCATTATCTGAAGTCAAGAGATCCAAAAATTATAATCTATTAAATATTTCCTTTAAAGGTATTTTTAAAAATAATTCTCAAATTTTCCACTGAGTTAAAGTATAGCAATTTGTCTTCTTTTAAATTTTCTTCTACATCGCAACAACTCAAATTAACGTGCATCCTGACTGATATCACCTAACATCTCTTATTCAGAATGACAGAACTTCATTGAAATCCACAAAAGGGGCACTCGGGCTTTCAGGAGCATGAATTGATTACCTGATTATCTCTTGTAAGCATAAATCTCCTTTAACTTGAAATCAAGTAGGATCTCAAAAAACTAAAATGATCTCATGGAATTCTTTGAAAAAATCGTAAAATAACGTTTGCCTTGCTCTTTGATGTAGCATGACTCTTCTTCAGGTAAAAGGCTTTCTTGAACTGTTTGATTCTATTATTTAAATGTGGGATGACTTTCTGATGATATATAATCAATAAAATAGTTCCTGTGTTACTTCAACTGCAAAGAGCAGGACAGTGGGGAAAGGAAGCTGCCCTTTTGTGAGAAGAGTGTGAGTGCAGGAAACTCTGCTTAGGAACAGCAGTTGAGCAAGCTGAGAGATAATGACTGGGATTAGAGATCAGATTGATTGTGGGCATTACTATTGTAGGTGTCTTTCCAACTAATGAAGGAAGCATTATACTTGCACAATCTGTTCCTTATGGTAGGTCTTAATCATGCTAATATCATCCTTAATCATCCACTGGGAGAGAAGCACCATGGGCAGAAGCAACCAAGGTAGCTTCATGGAGTGCATTGACAACAACTTCCTGTCAGAGGCATTTGAAAAAGCAATAAGGGGAGATTCTTTGCTGAAATTCCAGATAAGGAGTAAGTCCAGCTCTTAAGTGAACAGCCTCCATGGGGATTGAACCCACGACCTTGGCATTATTATCTCTGTGGTCTAACCAACTTCTTCCCCTATGTTCTGTACTGCTAAAACATAATGATGGGAGTGCTGGGTCTAGTTCTGTGCTCTAAAATAAGTGTCTCACCACACTCATCATATATGGTTTGTTTCCACTGAGAAGGAGCAAATTCTTTCTTAGAAAAAGTAGTGCCCAATACAGAAGAAAAAAAAAAAAAGAAAGAAAACTTGCTTGTATACAATCAGGAACAACTATGTTGACTTCTGGTCTTGCTTTAGGTTATTGAGTTTCATCTTTCTCAGAACTTTCTGAAACATTACACCTATAGTATCAATTCTAAGAATAACTATTTTGTTTTAATAGTGAAATTGCTGTGAGAGAGGGTATTATAAAAATCTCCTTATTTCCACTCACTAAACTATCTTTCAAAATTGAGTACAAGATAGGCACTTCATTACAGTAAATTTAGATTCAATAACAATTTCAAACATAATATTTTTAATAACAGAGACCTCAACAAACACACAACATGAACAACATGAACTTTATAGAAAGAATCAAAGCAAAATGTAAAATGATCTTCATATCTATTGACTAGTAAATCTCTAATCGGTAAACCTCATGAAGTCTTTTTGTTGCAGTATTGTTAGCAGTTTCCTCATATGACTGTCAGCATAACAACACAATAAGCAATCTTGGGAAACCTTTTGCAAATATTTATGAGTGATCATGTAAGCTTTGTCCATGGATAAATTCACCTGACTTTCTGTTTATCTTTTCACAAAGATGCCTCCTGGCTGGAAGAAACATAATGTCACCTTAATTATGTTCTTGCTATGGTACCATAAATTATTTATGCTTTAACATATTTATTTTTAGCCTTCTCTAGCTTTCATTCCTGACGTCCAGTGTACGAGCTCTGTGAGGAAGCACAGTGTTAAGGTACATGACCTAGCAATGTTTACTGGCTTTTTTTTACCTTGTCATATCTCTTAGTAACTGAGATTGAAGCAGCCATGCTGGTCAGCCCATGAAGTTGTAAAGGTGAGACTGTTCTTCGAGATTTAACGTGGATTAGGATTTTATACATATCAAGAAGGTCATTTCAGCTGCTACATGTACTTCACAGTAAGCGTACCTCTCTGAAGATTGCCAGTGGACGAAATGTAGATTACTAAAGCTAAATCATTAAATCAAAAACTGTCATGGGACTGAGTGTCTTAGGAGTACTAAAAGTTGTAGTGCACACCTTCCCATTAGCTAGAAGAACTGCGAGCAGCCAGTTCTTGAAGGAATTACAAGACTGGATTTCAAACTGGTGACCCAGTACCTGAAAAAATCATTTCTTCTTCTGTGCCCTTTTCCAGAGTCATTATTAACAGCATTAGACTCTCAATTAAATGTAACTCCTGAGTTAGGAATCAGAAAGTTACAGAACTCAAATGATTCTGGAGCTGTGGAAAAGATAACTGCCAATAGCAAACCCAGCAGATCCAAAATGACATTGAGCAATTTGTGTAGAGCACCTGTAAAGTAATTTTGATCAATCTGATACAGCATACAAAATAAGCTATTCAGCTTAAATCATGGATTGCTTTGTATACAAATATTATATATAATTGCTTCTGCAAATGGATTTGGAGTTTGAGAGTAACTCTAAAAAAAAAATCAAACCCTCAAACTGTATATTCATATTCCCATTTTCTATCTCTGCAATCAGTATTGTGTTTAATAATAGCAAATGTATGGACAGTGATAACTGATAACTGAACCACAACCAAGATTGCCAACATGAGTTGGGAAATCAGCAATTTCACAATTTTTCAGGAAAATGGTTGAAATTAGTGAACGGGGGTCAGGGTCCTCATTATTCATGATAATTCATGAATAATGAATCTTTATTACTTACAGCTCACAACCTATCTTACTCACAGTTCCTAAACAATACTAACAGAAGTTTAGGAGAGCTACCCCTACCAGACAGTAAGACTATTTTGACTATCACATTTAATCAGGACTTTCCTGGAAGCAGTTTTAGCTTCTAATATTCTCGGCACTCCAAACTAAAATGATTATGAAATATGAATGAATTTTACTGTGGAATCCATTTCTAATCTTTTAATAGAGACATTGTTTGGATAAACCAATACAATTATTCTGCCTTCCATTTTTCAAAGGAGAAATGAAGAGCAACTGAGAAGTGAAGGAAAGGTGGAAAAAGGTATATATGTTTAGCATTTCATTTTCCTCAAGATGATGCCTGAGTGGGACTAAAATACTGAAATGATATTTATTTTGAACCTTTTGAAGAATCAGTCCTCTTAGCTTGTACATAATTGTAGACCTGGTGTTCTCTATTTTGCCACTGTAGTTTTCCCTTCACCATGAAAAGAAGCCAAACAAATGAAAAATAAAACTGCCTATAACATTGTACTCCCAAGCCATATCAAAGACTTCTGGGCTTAAGGTGGATGGTAGTAATGTCTAAAGTTATTCTATTACAGGAGGAGAATTCATAGCTACAGGTCGCTTCTGAGATGATGCCTCCCACGCTTCTGAGTCACACTGTTGAGCTGACATTTGCATTATTTGCCAAAGAATATTTCTACAACAGAAATTAGATAAGTAGAGCTATTTTTGTTGATTACAACAAGTTTGAGTAAATACGGGCCAAAAATTACATTGGGAAAATCTTGGCCATTACATTTATGGGCTTCATGAAACAAAAAATTCTAATTTTTTGGTTTGTTTGGTAGATGCATGCTAAGTTTCACATATACAGAATGTTAAAGGCAAACAATTTTATCATTACAGAGTTAGACATTAGATATTATATCTGAAATGGGCAAAGCAAAATTATTTCCCTAATAATGTAATTATCATTCTGATTACTCACTGATGGTTGAAAAATCAGAAGATAAAGACACCCAGGAAAAAGAATAAAAGTATATTCTAACTAGAGATGAGAATCCCTGTAATGATATCCTTGAATAACTCCATTCTGGTGCAATTTCTTCAGCCTTTCAATTCTTGAGGATAGCTCATGAGTGTATTACTAATTGCTGAATTACTCATAAAGAGCTACAAATTGTAGAGATTCTGGAGGTGATAAACTGTTCTGTATGAGGCTCTGCTCCTGTCAGGACCTGTGCAACATATGGAAACTAGACATGGTGATCATTAAACCCTCTGACAGGTCCAAACAGATATACTGTTCTAAAAACTTGATATATTCACTCAATCAGGCCTCTCATGATAAAATGTACTAGTTTACTATTTTTGTAAGTACAGGCAACAGTACTGCTTACGTTTTATATATGGTGTCTTACACAACATTCTTTCACCATTTCTTGGTTCAGTTTAACTGTTTTATCATGATTTGCGCTTCTGCTGACCACACTCTATCAATCACACTTAATGAAAATATTAAACATAAAAACTCTGCATCTATATCTTACAGCTTTGTGGAGAAGTTTAATATCAATTTCCCACTCCAACATGACAAAAGTTTGACTGATCTTCACCCTTGGTTCTTCTCTGTGTAACCTTACAGCAAAAGACAGAGTAGGACATTGATAAATATGCACAACATTAGATATAATTCAAGATATTTCAAAAGGAGAATTTATCTCATCAGTTCTCTTGGGGAAGACAAGATATATGAGCACCTGAATGTTTGCTTCCAAGTCATTGACCTTACAGGACATAATCAATATGTTGGTTATACAGTGGTTATGCAGTGCAGATGCACACAGAAGCCTGTAGGCTATAGTCATGCAATGTTATTCAGTGTACTCTACATATACATCCAAGTTAGCTCTCAGTAAGAGGTTTTTCTGGAATTAGTTGTACCTATTTAATATGGCCAGAACTACGTGGCTGGCCAACAGTGACATAGCTCCTGAGACATCATATTTCCCTTCCAAGATAAATTGTGAATTTTGCCTATTTACCTGAACAAAGGGCTAAAGCCATGTGCATTCTAATATATTGTAATAAAATGTGTTGCTTCAAAAACAGATGGTGCTGCCTTATAAATCTCTTAACCCTTATGAAATAAACTGTCTTAGAAGGAACACTGCTGAGGTGTCTTCCCCTGAGCAAGGCAGTGTGGGAACAGAGCTTTATGAATAAGGGCTAGGAAGCAGGAACAGAGCCAGAAATGTATGCACCAATGACTCCTTTACAGGACAAAAAATATAATAATCTGATGACTCTTAAAAAAGTTTCTGGGTCTAGGAACTGCCCATCTGTTTTACTTGTGTGCACATAATGATGAAGGAATCGTCCTATTTATTCTTACAACTGCTGCTGGTGTAGTATTCAGACTCTTTTGAAAACCATCATGTTACTCAGTGAGGGTAGAGTCTAAACAGCATTTTGAGTCTGCTGCAAGGGAAGGCCAATAGTGGTCAGAGCCCGACCACTCGCTGCCCCAAAGATCACTGAAAGCAGCACAGCTTTTAAGGTCTCCGTGTCCAAGTTGGAAATAGCAGACAGCTTCTGCTGTGCACCAAATCTGACGGATCAGCCTTATCACACATGCACAGGGAACTCTGTATGGAACAGACTTGGGTTCACTGTGCACAGAGGCATAAAGCCACACTAATTTCTTCCCAGGGAAAGTCAGTACTGCAGGTAGATTTATTTGCTAACTTTAATTTTGTAACTCTGCAGCCCTTTAATATCATATTGCCTTTGCTAGGAATAGGCCATAGGCTCTGTACTGAGTTTGCCTGGCTTCAAGGCTGGCAATTTTCAGGTCTGCTCTGTCTGAAGTTGTCTTGACCTGCGTGCAGTGCAGCTTTGTTTCACTTGGTTTATCTGTAACAATTTCTCTTATAGACCAGGTATTCATGTCTAATTGATTTTACTTTTTTTTTTTTTTTTTCTGTAAGGTAAAACAAAAATTATGTATATAGGAGTTCTTAGTTCTTCTATGTAGAATGAGAGGTTTATGACTTTAACATAATGAAATAGAGCACAGGAATACAAGTCTGTTATAATAATATCTTTGAGAAGAGGGAACTGGAAATATATTAGAGAGGAGTACAGCAATGGGACTTATGGGACTTTAAGGGATAGGGCACAGGGTGGCACTGGAGACCCCACAACTATGTAAAAATGATTTAAAGAAGCACAAACCTGGAGTAAAACTGATTTTTCAGAAAAAAAATATAAATATGTATTTATATGACATGTATAAAAAGCAACATGTAGAAAAATCTATAGTTATTTTGATACAAGATGAAAGTGTTACATTCTTGCAGAAACAGAAAAATTGCAAAAGTGTGTCAATAAATACATTAAAAAGGACCACAAGTGGATCCTAGAGTGAGGAAGAAGCCATTGACAGGAACATCACTTTACTGACAGCAAAGGACTCCAGCGACCCACCAGAGCATCCCCACACCTGCTGCCATTATAAAACCACCAAATAGCAGGAAGAGGGTGAACCTGAAACCAGAAAAAAGGAGTAGAATATAAATAATATGTACACAATCATATTAACTATGTTGCATTTTGCTTTTCCTCTCTAATAATCAGATCTAGCCTAATAATGATTTTTGAGTTACACTGTTATGATTTCAATGACATCAACAGCTTTATTTATCACGTCATGCATTTCCTTTTTTTGCCCATTCAAGATTTTGAACATAACAAGAAGACATAAGGAAACAGTCTGTTGAGATTGACTAGTATCTACTCCAGAGTGCTCAAATTATTCAATAAATCCTAGTGAATTAAGTAATAATAATGTTATTAACCTTTAACAGAGGTGATATT
Organism: Turdus rufiventris; assembly: GCA_013186435.1. Classification (NCBI taxonomy): domain Eukaryota; kingdom Metazoa; phylum Chordata; class Aves; order Passeriformes; family Turdidae; genus Turdus; species Turdus rufiventris. The sequence goes on along the minus strand of PYHW01010837.1, from coordinate 63,908 downwards.
ACTCTTTGAATAATAGAAGGATAGATAAAGCCGTATTAGTAATTACCACAGTATATTTCCCATAAAATAAAATTTAATAAAACATGGGCCCTGATCCTACCCACAGTGTTTTGTAATAATTAAATTGCCACCACACTTACTGCTTTTAATGATATCTTATGAACTTTAATATCTCTGTAGAAATTAAATAGTTTATTCTCTCAAGGAATAAAAGCAAAATAACTTGTTTTTCTGTTTTAAGCCTTACAGTGTACTTAATGAAGGTTGGTATCAAAGAGATTTGCTAAAAATAGATTGCCTAAATAAAAAAACCCCAAAACCCACACTTTGTACTATACATAGAAACTTGTGTGCTTTAAATATTTCTTTTCTACATAATGAAGTACATGTACAGAATGTGGAAACCTTGTGCTGGAACAAGTATTACATGTGCCCATAAATTAATATGTCCCCTTAGGAAAATGAAATTTCACAATGTAATTACCCCATTTCTTCACTGAAGACATAAAGGAATTTATAGAACTAATTACCCTGACAATGGAGAGGGATTTTTCTTCTCCTCCTTCATTGCAATCCCACCTAGATGTATGATATAGGAAGATGTAATTCGTTGAACTCCACAGTAGTGGCTCTGTTGCTATATATTTATTAGAAGAAACTGCAGCTTTTCAATAGTTTTGTGTCAAATATATTAAAAAACTTCCTATATAGTAATAAACACAACATTCTAGTGTAATACTTTTCCTGCTTCAGTTTTCTTCTGCTAATTTTCCAGGTAAAATTGCTATTACAGTAATTTCACGACCATAAGGTGCACCGGACTATAAGGCGCACCCCCAGGAGTCTGCACATCTCACAGCTTTGTAGATCATATTAGGCACACCGGACTATAAGGTGCATTTTTTTTTTGAAGCGAGGATCCGTGCCGCGCACAACAAAGTAGCAAAATAGTAACAGAATCATGCGATCACGGGGTTTATTGGCTTGGTTCGGGGTTGGGTGGGCTCGGTACTGCTTGGGGCTGCCGCTGGTGTTGCCGGGAGCCCAAGTTGCACGGTGGCGCCAGGCATCCGTGCCGCGCCGTGCTGCCGGAAGGCCGTTCCGCCCCGTGTTGCCAGGCAACTCTGCCAAGCACCCGTGCTGCTGTGCCGCAGCACTGTGTGCCCATGCCCTGCCCTTGTGCCGAGCACCTGTGTTGCACTGGGATTCCAGAAGCCCAAGCCACGCCGGGATGCTGGAAGCCCATTCCTCCCCATGTTGCTGGGCAACTCTGTCACGCGGTAGTGCCTAGCACCTGAGCTGCACCAGGATTCTGGAAGCCCGTTCTGCCCCTCGTTGCCAGGCTGGCCGCTCCTGCCCCACCTCGCAGCTTGGCTCATGGTTCGCACTTTTTTTGCAGCCAGGAGCTGAGCCACATGCAACAAAGTAACAAATTACTGGCAGGTGCTCTGTTTGCAAACATTTTTCACAGGTTGGCATAGCCTTTAAATGCAACCCCAGGTGCCCTCCCCGTGCTGTGGGCCCTGGCACCAGCTGGCGTGGCTCGTGGCTACCACCACTCATCCACGGGTCCTGGCTTCCCCTGCCTGGTGGCCACAGCTGCCGCGGGCCCAGGCACTCCCACCTGGCCGCTGGCTGGCACAACTTGGCTTGCAGTTAGGCTGCCACAGCTGCTGGAGGCTCCTCATTGCCCCTGCACCCGGGCCAGGGCCGGTGCAGCCCGGATTCTTCTTCCCTCCATGCCGGGGCTGGGGCTGGCAGCAGCTCCCTCCGTCCCTGTGCGTCTCCTGCCGGCTGTGGCTGCCCACTCCCGCCCCGCCTCGCAACTCGGCACTCCCGCGGCACTGCCCCCCCATTGCTGCTCACACTTCAAGGTAGGCAAATTTCCGAACTTTGTAGATCATATAAGGTGCACCGGACTATAAGGCGCACTTCCGGGTTCAGGGAAAATTTTAGTCAAAAGGGTACGCCTTATAGTCGTGAAATTACTGCAATTGTAAAAACTCATGGCTTAAATGATTGTTTTTTCAAGTCCTCTCCTCCACAACTGTTTGTATCACAGTGTGTGAAGTGTCACATTAATACTATTCTTTAGCTTAAGAAAGATTTCAAAATATTTATGGTTATCCTTAGAATTATCCTTAAAGGTAGAAACTCTATTCAAATAATTAAATATGGAATTTTTAAATAATAATAATTAGAGAACATCTTTCCTTTCGTGATCTCAAAACTGTTTGCAAATTGGAACTGCTAATTGCCTAAAGGCAATATTTACTCTCTAAGACTACATATTGGATGGCTAGCTAGACAAGAAAAAGAGCCTTATTTTTAAGGGATGTCATGCTCAAGAAATGTTGTCAACTAAAATAAATAAAAGAACAAACAAAATTTTTAAAAAATAATAAAATATTAAAGAAAGGAATTCAATAAAAGTTTAGAAGCCCTATAAGTCCTCTGAAAGGTTCCCAAGCCACTATTTGGCGAGGGGAAAGTAAGTCTTTTGTGAATATGTAGGGATGCATGTGAGATTTTTAGTTTTGTTTTTTAAAAAGACAGTTTGTAAGGCACAGCAAGAACTAAAAAGTTAATAAAGAAACCCATATACAATCACAGAATTATTTTGGTTAAAAAATAGCTTTAAGGCCATTGTGTCCAACCGTAAAACTGTCAAGTGCACCACCAAACTATGTCACTAAGCATGACACATGCACATATTTTAAATATCTCCATGTCTGGTGACTCAGACACTTCGCTGCACAGCCTATGCTTGATAGCTCTCCCAGTGAAGAAATGTTTCCAAATATCCAATCTGTATCTCCCCTGGCACAACTTTTGCTCACAAACAATGGGTCCAGTTGGACAGCTTCCATAGTTTTCTTCCTCCCCAACTGTCTCAGGAAGTAACCTTCCACACAGTGCAAGAACCTCCTAGGCTCTTTCCACTTTTTTGCTTTTCTAGCAGGAATCTGGTGAGTTGAAGTCTGCTATGCAAGCAAGGGCTAACCTTTGAGAAACTTCATTTTATTCTGCATGTTATAATTATGAAATATTTCATCTATCTTTTCATCTGTATTGGTGGTCTATAGCAGATTCCTATCTTCCTTGTTGGTCTTTCCCCTGATTCATACCCACGAAGAGTTAATCCTATCATACCACCATCTATCAAAACACTCCATAACATACACGATTACCCCACTAACTCTCCTTCCTTGCGTGTAATTTCCGAAAATTTTCTTGGCATCCATTGTGGCACTCCAGTTGTGCAAGTCATTGTACTGTGTTTCCATGATTGCAACTATATCTCTGTGCCTTTTAAAAAATTTATTTATTTCTAAAAATGGCAAATCTACAGCAATCAAAAGAGTTAGACTTCAAAGACATTTAATATCCCCTACTCTTACTGAATTGTAAGGACTAGTTATTATATCAAAGTGCAGACGGTCATAAAAGAAATGTCAGGGAGGACCGGTTTGTCTGAACATCAGTGCTTTAAAATTCAACAGTTAGTGCTGTGCTAGTCATCTTGGGCCTGTGTTATCGTCAATGAAAAGAAGCAGGCATCTCCAGAGAGAGATTAATCTCACCCTATGAAAGGCAAGCAAATTAGATCAAAGCAGTCACCCTCTGGAAGTGCATATTTATCTCCAACAACCATAAATGAAGCCTGAGGTGAACTGCTCAGACTCAGATTTGTAACACGTAAATGTTAGGTGAAATGAACTTCTAAAATTTACCAGTGAAAAGCTCTATACAGTATTAACTCCATGTCTTTCAAAACTTTTCTTACTTAGCATAGAGCACAACTCTCGTTCAAGAATGTATGAACTTAAGAGCAACAACTTGCAAAGTTTGGCGGTCAGAGGTGAACTCACACATTCTACTGGGCACTGACAGTGTTTTGAGGCATTAATTTCCACAGCAGGGGGCTGGAGTGAAAATGTCCAGATAATCCTGAGAAGCAGATTGCAGTTCTCAAAGGAAGAAGCAAAGACTCAAAACAAAACTAAAATGTTGCTACCAATCTCCTCAGAAGAATTTTTTTTTTTAACCAAGAATCCAGTGTCAAAATGAATGTTTGAGTAACAGTGTCTAGGAGACTCCTGAGATCAGAAGACCAGGTGATGAAATTTTCAGCATTTACAAGGGAAGCTAAGAAACAAGAAGCGAGAATCTGGAAAGGAAGACCGACCAAAAGTAATTCTTTATTCTCGTTTCCCACAAATATATCCAGGAACATTGAAAATATAGCAAAGAAAGATAGCCACCAAGATCACTTCAACTTCAACTTCAACTGACACTGAAAAAGTTGAAATTTAAAATTTGTATTTATGAAAGTCACAGAGGAATGTTCTTTTAAAGTAAATATCAAGTCACATCATTGAACATGTGATTAAAAATGTTTGCTGAAATCGTATTAACAGTGTTGGTAAAGGCAACTTTTGCAAAAGGATGATCTACATCTGCCAAGAAATGCCCAAGCAATAGAAAAAAAAATATTAAAATAAAGCAAACAAACATAAAAACAAAACAAAACAAAACAATAACAACAGAAACTTAGAAAAAAAAAATGCCAAAATAATAAATATATTTTTAAAAATTCAAAATTCTAGGAATATTTCTGACCTATAACAGAATAAAGAAATATAAATAGAAAATAGATTGAAGCAAGTAAAAAAAAAAAAAAGACTAAACAAGATTCATCAGAAAATTGTGCTCAATCTCTTCTAATTTATACTACTTTAGAAACATATTCCTTCATTTCTGATAATGGAAATGCTCATGATTTTTTTATATAATAAATTATGTGCTTATACATATACTGAATCTCTGAAAACAATCCATAAAAATTAACATCTATATCACTCATAAATTATGTTTTAATTTGTTCTGATGTTTGAAATCTTTCAAAGATTTGATCTAAATTACTTTAAAAATTTCCTTGAGTATGACTTCCCTTGAAAACTACATTTTGATTGAAAAAGAAAACTTCTGAACATCTAAAAGCCTTTCAGTTCCAGAGATGGTGTTTTCATGTAAAACAAGCAAAATCTTTGAGCTTATTTGAGCAGGGAGAGAAATGACTGTTTTGTGGGTTTTTTTATCCCTGTAGAGCTAATAGTTTAGGAGAGAGAGGTAAAAAAATATTACATGGGAAACAAGAGTCTGTTTGTCTGTTTCAAAACTCCAAAAGGCAACAAGGGTTGAGGCTATGATTTTCCATAGAAAAAACATTTTACAAGGAAATGATGTGGCCGTAAATAAGAAAAAGTAGTTCTTTAAAACCTGATAGAGAAAGAAAAGATCAATGTGCTCAGAGACACATACAAAGTGTTGTTTATGGACAGGATCTAATTTTAGTGAATTTAGATTATTCATTCAGAATATTCAAAAGAAAATTAAAAATGAGTGGTGATGTTATTTTTAAATTACAGAGTAAATGAAATGTTGCTTTATTTGAGGGTAAATTATCATAGACTAGAAATTGCAAACCCAGATTTGGCTGTCTTTGTCACTTTGAAAGTTTAATATTTTCAGAACATATTTTATTGCAGTAACTTTGATGTAAATGAAAGTTCAATATCCTAAAATTACCAAGCAGAAAATAAATGAAAATATTTGTTCAGTAAATTTTTGACTTTCAGTAGTTTGTCCATCTCTGTTATTTAATAGATATGGCCCTTGCAACTGCTCTAATAGTGTATATAAATTTACTTATATGTTCTAAATTTTGTGCCCCTTGGCCTTCATTTATACAATCCTTAATATTTAGAACATTTGGTGGAAGGGTGTAATTCTACCCCATCTATATTCTGTCTCACACCAAATCTAATTAAAAAGAAAACCTTGTCCTCATTTGCCTCTCTTAATTCCTTCACCCTCCCATCATCTCCATTACTAACTTAGTGACTGAACACTCTAATTTAAATTGTATTCATCATCTACTTTTTGCACCAGTATAGGCACAATTTATTTCATGTATTTTTATCTTATTTTTATCATGTTTTTTATCTTGCATTAGTTGTTTCTCTTATGTCTTTTGGGAATAGAATGTATTTCATCAAAATCAGTTGTGTCACAACAATTGCAGATAAACATACTACATATGTTGACTTAATACATAGATCTTAAACAATTCTTGTCTTTCTGAGGAGAATAACTTTCCAAATTTTTATGGAAAGAGCATTGATGTATACTTCCACTCACTTTCTATTTGACAAAATGATTATTTGTGTATTACTGTGAACCAATCATAATCTATTGTGCGGAAAAGTAATAGCAAACAGTAGTCATAGTAAATATAGATTAGCGATGTAGTCTAACTATGTGATAGATTTTGTTCAGAAAATTCTCCTTTAGCCTTCCTCGAGTACTGCAGTGGAAGTTTCAATGAATCAGCAGAAAGATGAATACAGGGACTGAACAAAACTAGATTTTAATTTCTATAGTGTGGGACAGAAAGTCACATGGAGGGACCAGAGTCAAACATGCTGATATGTGAAGTGAAAGGAAAGGAAAAGTAGAGGAACCAGAATGAAAACTTTGAAGTATTAAAGAATATGTGTCCATGGCAGACTTGAGGAAGCAAATAAATGACAATTTTGACTGAAATGGAAACTTTAAGGGTAACTGGGTAAAAAAAAAAAAATAATAACAAGAGCAGATGTAAGCTGAAAATAATTGAAGAGCAAGATGAAGAGCAATGCACTGAAAAATGTGAGGAAAGAGGAATGCAGAGATCAGAGCAGTATACAGGACATCATGCAACATAACAAAGATGAACAGGTACTCAGATATGGCAGGAAAAGACAGAGTCAGAAGAAATTATAAGATATTTACATTATATTGTCTTCATAGGGCTGATTATACTAATAAATATAATTACAATATGGAATTGCAACACTTTCAAGATGGCCCTACCATAAAGGCCTAGAAAAAATTATGTTATTAAATTCATTGGTATAAAGTTCCAGTGCTAATGGATCAACACTTTTCAATACAAAAATAAACCTGAAGAAAAATAGGTCTACCAAGTAAGAATTTTTTTGTGTATTTTATTTATTTTAAGAGAGATTGTTGTTAAAGCTCTTTTTATTATTATTATTATTATTATTATTACTATTATTATTATTATTACTTTATCTTATATATAAGTTCATAGCCTTTTGTTTTTTCCCTATCCCCAATCTCTATGGACTGTTCATGGAAATAACACCTGTTTAAATCATTCAATATTATTCACAACAGGTTGTTCTCTTGCCATACATAAATGACAGACATGGCCAATGTAGTTGTATAAAACAGATATAATGGAAAAAATTGAATACTTTAATAAATATCCAGGCAGATTTTATCTCCTTTGGTTTACAATCTCCTAGCTGCCAAGAGTGTAAGAAAACAGAGGGGTGTATCTTGGATAGTACTCTTCAGAGATAAGCCTCTCTGAGTTAACAGTGAAATACTGAGGAACTTGCAGAAATTAAAAGACAGAGAGGTAGGGAGACAGATTAAAGGAAATTTTCCCTTGCTCCTTGTACCATTAAAAACAGTGATTCAGCAAAACACCTTCTGAAGAAAGAGTTTTCCATTTGACTTCCACATTCACAGAATCACGGAATGGATTAGGCTGAAAAAACCTACTGTGGCCTGTCTGGTACAACCTCCCTGCTCAAGCAGGGTCATCTCAGAGCAAATGACACAGGATTGTGTGCAGATAATTTAATCAAAATTGTAGGTTGAAAAGTATACTTTTTGCATTGTGGCAGTATTTCACAGGACTGTGAGTATAGTAAGTCATTGTTGATTAAGCTAAGTTTTTTGTGTGTTTTAAGGAACAGAACTGTTTGCCTGCATTTTATCTTGCTGCTAAAACTATTAGAATTAGTTTTTCTTCTTAAAACTTCAGGATTATCTGAAATAGTTTATTCTTTTCTTTTCCATTCTATTCAGTGAATGATCATTTTCCAGCCAATAATGCATCCTTTTACAGGGATGTTTAATAGCTTCCTACCGTGCTGAGGTTCTATGAGAATTAAGTATCTAATGCTGTTAGTAAGTGCTTTGCAGATGAAAATTGCAAAGTAAGTGCTAAATATAATTACTGTTATTAGAGACGCATTCCAATCCAAATGTTTCTTTGATTTTATAGCTGACATAGATTCCATTTGGTATAATATGCAAAAATGGCCTCTATAAGAGTGGTCAGGTAATGAAAGTTTCTGTTATGCTTCTTGCTGAGCAGCTCATAACAATTTGTAAGCTAAGAATCAAATGCATTTTTAAACAAACAAGTAGGCTTTCTGCCTTTAATAAAAATGCTTTCCAAGTAAAGTAATACTTTCCATCAGTCAAAATGACATGAAAAGGCTATAAGATATGAAAAGTATCCCAACAGGAACCAGATCCTGACTGGTAAGTTTATAAAAACAGAGGGGTTTTTTTGGTTTTTTTTTTTTTTTTTTGCATAACCACACAGACACCAGAAATTCTTGTAGAAAAAGATTTAGATGTGTGTCTAAATGCACCATCAGGTAGTGAATTTCAGTGGCTGGTACACAACTATTATTCACAATATTTACCAATCTGTTTTTTTTAAGAATATGTAATTTCATATTTGGAGAATCCCTAAGCAACCACGTGTCTTCCTGTGAGCACTCCTTCTAGATTCACCAGTGCTTAAAGGATACCTGGGAATGAAACTCTGAGAGCTAGAGAGGAGAAACAGCCATTCAGTGATGGCAGTGAGGAGAGTTCCACTCCACGCTTAACTGAGGCATTACTTACAATGCTACCAGAATAAAGTTGTTTTTTTTTTTGGCTTCCTTTTCAATCAAAATACAGGTTTAATTCACAGAATCACAGAACCATTAGATTTGATAGGGATCGCTGAAGATCATTTTGTCCAACGTCCCTGCCGAGGCAGGGTCAGCTAGAGCAGGTTACTCAGGAACCTGTCCACACGGATTTTGGATGCCTCCAGACAGGGAGACTCCATGACCTCCCTGAACTGTTTTAGTAGTTCCACTGCTAAAATATTTACAGTACTAAATGTCTGAACTGCAGCATAAACAATCCCAGTCTTTATCATCCTTCTTTTACCAAAAGTAAGCAAAGTTTGCTGTTTGCTAACAAAATTACATGTTCATTTTTTTACAGGCTAGCTGCATTTGCATCATATTAACACAAACAAGTAAGTTTAGCTGGCAAAAAAATGTAGCCATAGTACACATGGAGTATTTTCATTTACTGTTTGGGAAACCAAATGTAGCTGTTTGCTTGTATAGAAGTAACAGGTATCCTGATGTTTCTGATACACTCTACTGGGGATGATGGTTTTTGTCTTTGGTGCTGCAAATTATAGTCTCCTAAAAATAAAGCATTCTAATACTGAGTACAGAGACAATTGAAACCTGTTGTGGAAATAATTATGTGTAAATGTCTTGTTGTTATGCATCCTGGTGTCATGAGGTACAGCCTATCAAATTAGGAGAATCACAGAAATCCATGAGACCAATCCAATCCAGTTTGAGTCGTTCATGGCTGATGCCAGCAAGACTACATTTCTTCAGGTCTATTCCTAAGACCCTATAGGAAATCTAAAGAAAGTGGAGTATCCAACCAAGAATTTAATTGTTATCTTTTTCTTCAAACAACAGTCTATCAACATCCAAAGCAAGATATACTAGAATAATAAAAACCACTATTTCAAGAGTAAGAATTACTATTAATTTTCTTTTTTTTTTTAATATAATGGAATTGATCAAAAATGTCTACCAGAACTAACACTCTGAAAAACAATACATTATCAATATTACAATTACTCCTCCAAACAATTAGGTTATGACTATTCATTAAAAGCATATCCTTAATTCTTATACTGTAGTAGGAATCATTGATTTCTGCAATCTCTTCTAGTAATAAAACAAGTGCAACAAGCCTAAAAAGTTTGCATTAAAAGCTTTGAAAGGACACAAATGAGATGAATTACACTGATCTGGTGAGTTGTCATTGTCTTCTATGGACACAAGGCATCAAGAGAGCACATGGAGAGATTTTTACCTTTCATGGTGCCATGAAGCTTGTCACAAACTTGCACAGTGGATACATCAACATGATTTGCTCAGAAGAAATCTGTTTGGCAGAAAAATGATTCTCCGGGGGAGTTATAGCTGTCCCTCAGCATTCACTGATGACATCAAGGTCACAGTCTAATATGAAACTAAGCACTTTTTTGACTCTTAATTCTAATGATTCAGTGGGCAATCAATATAATTTCTTATTTCCTGGTCAGGCAATGAACATTTTTAGGAAGGTTTATGTTTACACATAATTTAAAAAAAAAAGCAGAAAAATAAATCCATCTTTTGTTAGTTTTTATTATGAACATGTTTCTGTTACTTTTACAGTCACTGTTTTTTCCTCTTTTCTTTCTTCTTTTTTTTACTCTGAGATGTGTCTCGTAGCAGTCCCTGGATTTTGAATAAAAGTACCATCTTCAACATGAGCCTAAATAAAGGTATGCGAATTTCCACGGAAACCAAAGGAGAATTTTGATAGACATTTCTACAAGGTCTGAGCCACAAACTGAAGTAAACATATACATTCAATCGTGTCTATCCACTTCTTTTTCCATGAAAGATAAAATTACATTTTCATTAATGGTCACTTATTCATATTGTCATGATCATTTTAAAAATAAATGTTCTTTTTGTGTGGAAGACTACAGCCTAGATGTTTGTTATTATCCAATTTAATGTCATAAACTATAACTGTATTTATTTTCTCATACTCAATTACATGTATTCTATATATTCTTATGTTCACTCCAGGGATCATCTTATTAAAATTATTAATTGCATTATCTGCCTTTAGTAGAATTGAAGCAAAAGCCTAATGGAAAATAAGAAAAAAAAATCTCCAAATTTAGAACTATCTTGGATCTTTGTGTCAAGTTTATATAAAAAAAATTAAATAGATATATATTGAGGAAATACAGATTTTAAAGAGATGCAGCATTTTTTGTATGCAAATTTGATAGCAGCTTGCATTTGGATACTGCTTCAGTAAGTCTAATAAACTAGATATCCACCTTTTCTTTATTGACAAAAGACACAATGCCTTAATGAAATAAGTGCTCTGAACAACATTATCCAAAGTCATTTCAGTCAGAAACGTGATTAGATTGCCACAATTCAAAGTGCAACAGACTGCAGCAACTGACAATGCTGATCTCTGCTAACACCTAAAGGAGTTGTGCTTTACAGTTTTCCAAGTTACCAAAATTTCACATGTGAAGTCCCACTCAGGTCCTACTTCTGATTTTGGCTATCACATGGGAAAAGAGCAATTTTCAATGACATGACCACAGTAAGCATGGCAAATAAGCATTTTGGTATGCTCATATTTTAAATTCATATCTATGCAAATATTCACTTTTTATTTAGAAGCCTTCAGATATCTCTTAAAAAAACTTGCATGTAATTGGATATTTTTATATAGTGTTTCCTTTATCATGCTTGCTATTTGTGCAGTACAATATATTACTATGACTTCAAATGGGACATTATGGTCTCTTAGTCATGCATATCTAAAATCAAACCAAACCAGAAACAAAAGAGAAGTTAAATATCTGGTTTTGATTATAGACTTCAATGATCTAAAGATCACCTAAAGTTTATAGATATATTTAACTTTTGTTGCTAAAATCACTGAAGAGTAAAATCGGAGAAATTAAATTTAACAAAAATACCCCAAAGATCCTATTTTATCTTCTCTGACATCTCAAAGACTTCTGACAAACTATTTTTTATTTATCACAGCACATATATCTGAAATTGCTCCATGATCAAAATTTTTAATTACTCAAACAGGTGCCTAAAAATTCAGGGCTGACTAAATGCTCAAATATGAAACTTTGAATAAATGTTCATCTTCTGCAACTCAAATACTGAAAAATATATTCTAAACCTTCATTCTTTATAAACAATTGATGGGTCTAATTATTTTATTCCTATCTTGTGTTTTGCCCTTTGCTATTTGGAAAAATAGGTCTTCAGAGTTTTTGTTTTGCCTCCGTATACTGCAAAACAAGGCAGTTCTCACTGGGTTATTGCAGTCTAATTAATCTGCAAATTACTGATGGTCTACACTGTTATGAGAAGTCGTTTTCAGTTCATTCATAATCCACTGTATGTTTTGATTTCAGTATAGATTCTCATCAAATTCAACATGGGAATGTGTGATTTGATAGTGATTCACTATAAAAGTTTGTGTTTACATGGTGATAGGCAATATCTTGAGATTCTACTTTGTGTGCACAAAATTGTACTCAGCCAGGACCTTCCACTGTTGAAAGAGCAGATAAAGGAATGTGAAGGTAGACCTCAGCAGTGATGACAAATTAATGTCAGGCATACCCAGATCAGAATTTCCTACTAATAGGAATAGCTCTCAATCAACTTCCTCTTGTCCTGTGCTACATTTACCCTTGAAATGCTCAATTCTGCAAAAACACCACTGCTCTAAATAAAGGACACTACTAAGAAGTCTTATATTGATGATATTTCAGATGTTAGCTCTGAATTTCACTGAACATATCCTTTTTGCTTTTGGTTAATTGGTATCATTATCACAAATGTCACAGTGGCTTAATTTAATTAGTTCTTACTTGTACGTAATATTAATTTTCTCATTCAGAAAGCCAAATGAAGAAATGCAAGTGAAATCAGGGTTTTGGTTTGGTTTGCCTTTTCTGTTATGATATCTAAATAGCTGATTTTTAGGAACTGCTTCCCAGAAAAACTGTTTTATTAAAAGCATATCTTTATTTTCCAACCATATTCACAGATTTTGGTCTAAAAACCATCTGTATTAATCAGACACCAATTCACTTCAGCACTGAATTGTACACTTGTATTTGAATGTCCAAATCTTTTAATGACTATTAAACAAATGAATTGATTTTCAGGATTTCAGTCTTAGGATTTTATTGTATATCTTTACATAAAGCAATAATCATTGCTTGAAAGTACTTACCATATATTGAAAACTAGATCCCAGTAGTCGCATCCTCAGTTTTAACTAGCTACGGAAGCTGAAAAAAGCCTTCCTCATAATCCATATTTTTTTTGTTTTCAATTAAATAGTAAGTGCAGTGTTAATTCTATGATAGCAACCCCTTATAGCAAACAAAGAGCTAAGTATCACTTTTTCCATTATAACTTAAAAAAAAAACTCAAGAAAACAGAAAAAAAAATCTCAAAAAAACCACACGAAACCCCCACCTTTAACTGGCTCCAGAACCCCTCTGATATTAATAGAGCTGAAGAGAGTTACTTGCTTTCTGAAATGATTCTTGCCATAAAGATGTGAAAACCACACCAAAATATGCTGAAGAAAACACAGTTGTTTAAGATCTCATAACAAATAAATGACCAAGACAAGTATCGAATGGAGGGACTTTTCTTACAGTTATCAGCACTTACAGCTATCATGTACTGCCCAAACTTAAACCATTTTTTCTTTGCCAGGGATTATTGCAGACTTCCATAAAGATTTCATCATCAGTCTGTTGTGTCTTCCACGGATGTCTGATCATTATCTAAGTCATGGCTGTGTGTACAAACTACCACACTTCAATATATAGGCCTCGAACTATGCTTGAAAAAATAGGTAAAACTTACTACAGATATTCATGGAAAAAAAAAACCAAAAAAAATTAAGTGACAGCCTTATAAAAGTTTACACTGGAGAAGTATTTTCCTTACTGCATAAAGTAGAATTCAATAGAACACACATATCACCCTCTGTGGTAAGATTATTGACACAAACTGTATTACACATTTATATTATAGTAAACAAAATATGATACTGAAGTATCCACGATGTTACAGATTAAACATGGGAAGAGGTCAACTTTATCAAGAAGGAAGTTAAACAAATGTTTCTACTCATTTGAACACAATTGGCTGTGGAGGAGGAGATGTAGTAGCCTTTCCAAATGTACAAGTCTCATCTGATAGCTTACAGGTATTTTGAAAATTCATACAAAATGTCAGAATTTAATTGACTACATAAATTAAATTGAATCTTCAATTTTGGTAACTTTCAGAGCAAGAAAACAGATCCAATAAAAATCAAGCAGGCTTCTTTTAATGCAAGACTAGAGAATTTGTATTTACCCTGCAGTCTGTTTAAGATACAGTAAATTTATAATGTGATATTCAAAGTAATAGAAACATTTCTCCCTTGCTCTTCCATCTCTCCCCACCCCTCATATATTTTTGCCAAAAAGAGAGATTTGCACATCTGTTCAACTACAGTGAATAAAAAACTTCAGAACATCAGTAGGTTTATGTTCAGATACAAAGTAGATGTTCTTATTTTAAGAAAAACCCACAAAATGCATAGATAGGTTCTTTCGGTAAAGATAAAAACACTCTAGATAAAAGCTTAGTCAAGCAAGGTGGAATTGTTTATACTTTTTATCTATTTTTGTCTGGTTTTCCCTGATTTTGTTGTGATTTTTTTTCTTTATATTCTGTTTTACAACACAAGAAGAGTTTTAATACAGGATATTAATTATTTAGAGCATGACTCCCATAGGGTCATGTCATTGTTTTCACAACAGAATGTGTGACTAACAACAAAACTTAGAATCATAGAATCATAGAATAGTTTGAGTTTGAAAGGACCCTAAAGGGCATTCAGATCCAGCTCCCCCTGCCATGGACAGAGGCACCTTTTACTATATCAGGTTACTCAGGGATCCGTCTACCCTGGGCTCGAACACTGCCAGGCACGAAGCAATCACAACTTCTCTGGGCAACCTGTTCCAGTGCCTCACCTCCCTCACAGTAAAGAACTTCTTAATCAAAACTACTCTCTCTCTCAGTTAAAACTTTTCCCCCTTGTCCTGTCACTACATACCATTATAAATATTCACTCTCCATCTTTCTTGTAGGCTCCCTTCAGGTACTGGAAGTCTTCTCTTTTCCAGGTCACACAGAAGTCTTATCCTTTCCAGGCTGAGCAAACAAAATTCTCCCAGCCTTTCCTCATAGGAGAGGTACTCCAGCCTTGGTGTCCCTCCTCCGGATTTTCTCAAACAGGTCCACGTCCTTCCTGCACTGGGGACCCCAATGTGTATGCAGCACTGCAAGCGGGGTCTCACCAGAGCAGAGGGGCAGAATTCTCTCCCTGGCCCTGCTACCCATGCTGCTTTGGATGCAGCCAAGGACAGGTCTGGTTTCTGGGCTGTGAGCGCCCATGGCTGGGTCAGGTCCAGCCTCTCATCCAGCAGCATCCCCAAGTCCTCAGCAGGGCTGCTCTGATCTGTTCATCCCTCAGCCTGCGTTGATACCAGGGAC